>JAUUTY010001916.1:97987-250000 GCA_030979885.1 Lolium multiflorum
GGCGGGATAGGCGCGATTTGGCGGGAGAGGCGGATTTGGCGGGAGTGGGAGACGAATTTTCCCTGTGTCTCGACGCGTCGGCCCCGCTCACTCCCCGTCTCGCTACAGTCCGGCGTGCTCCGGAGCGTCCTCAGGGACAGGGACGGGCTCGAGGCGTCGGACACCGTATCAGGCCGCGCCGACAAAAATGTGCTTTGGGGGACGCGCTGAACTGGATGGTCCACAAGGCCCCAAATTGCTTTGGGGTGACGCCAGACGAATCCAGGAGATGCTCTTAGGTCTCGCCTCGCCAACTAACAACAGAATTTTTAAATCATGGTGCACATGTCTCTGATAATATGTATCATATGTTTGACTACAAAACCTTTCAAAATAGTACTTACCCTTTTGACTAGCATCTCGTGTCAGACTGTCAGTTTGATTCGGCATGATTCCGTCGACATTTGTGAGTTTCCACCCATCTTACCTTGCAACTTGTATCGCTTTGCACCACGTACATTGTTGTTGCCGTGGTGTTTAATACTGTGATTTTTTTTGCAGGCATGTATTACTGTGATTCATTGTCTCCTTTGATGTTTTGTTTGAAGCTAAACGTCCCAGGAGTATTGGAGCATATCGTAGACCTAGCTCACACATGCCTCCTTTGATATCCCTAAAGAGCTCTAAGCTCCCAGGGTTGCCCGCGTCTGAGGCCGTTCCACGCATCGCTGTCGTGGGACCCACTCGCGCAAATGTTCTCGGTCGACCCAACCCGCACGTTTCTCTCCTTCCCCTCACCGTCTTCTCTTCACCCGGCAGAGCGGCGGCGGGTACCAGGCTAGGTGACGGCGGCTCCGAGCAGGTGCGGAAGAGGCGCCGGGAACCATGGGAGCAGCGGCTGCTCACAGATGCAGCGACGCTGGGAATCAACGGCGGCGGCGGGTACCAGGCTAGGTGGTGGCGGCGGGAACGAGGGAAGGCTGCGGCTCTCAGGTGAGAGAGTGCGGCAGAGGCGCCGGGAACCATGGGCGGGGCGACTCGCAGATTTGGTGGCGCTGCGAATCAAGAAGCCGATCCCTATCCTCATGTCCACTTCGATTTCCAGAGAAAAAAATCGATTATGTGCTCAACTCTATGGATTGTTTAGCAATATTTGGACTAATTCGATGGCTTCTCTTGTTGTATGATCGAAATGTGTGTAATGTTTGATGTCATATACTCCCTCTTGATTGACCTAGCTTGTTGCGCGGCGTTGAGGAGATGGGTTGCCTTAATCGACCCTGTTATGGCCAGCAATGTCTCTCTCAGACAGCTTCAATTTGAACTCTCTTACGAGCTCTAAAACTAGATCGTTATCTCGCTCACCCCTATTTCTATTCATTATTTCTTCATCCGTGCACTGCCATTCCCCTACTTTTGACTCATGGAGGAATTAGTTGCGCTACATGTTTCATCAAAGATACTTACTACTGCATTTCTGGTTATTTTTGCTCTTATTTTTATTGGAATTTCCATAGCATCGTAGTGGGAACTGGAAATCTGGATGAACTCATAGGATGGTATCTTAGTTATCATGGGGACTACAATAAAGTATAAACAATGAGTTGTACTTGTGGCCTTCAAATGCAAATTAGAAATGGATACCATTTCTTGGTTTCACTTCCATTAGTATCTGATCTGCAGTAGTGCTTTTTGCTCCTAGCATTTGTCCTATTAAATGCTGGGGAAACCAATTATCATTACAGTAATGTTCTGCTTTGGTTTGAGTTGCGGAACCCATACCATACATTGATCGTTTGGTTTCTAATCTGCACTAAAGTTATGAACCTGAAGTAAGCTTCTTTTTGAAAACTGAAGAGGAATAGTAGCAGCCCTACTTAAAAATGTTTTGCTAATGTAGTACACTGCCTCGTGTCAACTTTGTTGGAATTTGTAAATGTGTTAAAAGGTGAACTATCATTATATTTTACCTCCAAATATTGTTTATTTAATGTTCATGGTTGCAATGGTGAAGCTGTTAGGTTATACGCATCAGCATATATATTATATCTTTTGTTTGTGCATTATCCAATGAATAATTTATATTTTCCTTTTTTCCTTTATAACATGTTTCTACACATAATATTTGATTTTCCTATGAATTTTATTTGCAGGTGCATTTCATTCTGTTTTTAAACTAGACTTATAATCCTAGGTTTTAGATTGCTTGTGACTAGGAGTCACTGACACAATGTGAGAATTATAGGCGTGTGGAAATGATATTGGGCCGATCAGATTTCGCCAGCACGGCAAAGCGAGATATCCTTTTATGGGTCATGCCTGTCTTTGGTGTCGTAATTTTTTTCCATGTTAATGGATATACATGCAGTTCTCCTGCTTGGTCCCTGAAAAAACTATTAAGAGTTATCCGTGCTCCAGTTGCTCCAGTTGCTTCTGAGAGTAGTACTTGGGCAGGACACACTGAGTTCCTTTCATCTCTTATGATGTTGTAATTAGTAACGACTACAATTTTTATATTGGAATTTAAATGTTGGTATTGCCTATACTAAAAGTTCTTCTAGCTGCTCGGATACCTACTCATTGGTGTTACAATTTAGATTTTTGTCCGAATGTAGTGTTTCCATTGTGTCTCCTAGAAGTGGGAAAAACAGAACAAAAGGAGGTCTCTTCCAGAATGGTAGAATAAAAGGCTTCTGGCTTATGTAAGCACTTGATTATTTTCTAAAGCTTCATTCAAATTTTGCGGTGAATGTTTAGTGCTGAGAACATCTGCTTAGAACTTTTCCTCCCACATATAATGCTTCAGGTATGGTCAAATAGTTCATTTTGCCTAAAATTATGCCATCACCATCGCTCACAATAAGTTACCATGTCATTTTCGTGCTAATGGTTCTCTTAACGATTAGGTTTTGCCAAGCAAATGCAGAGATTGGACGCTGTCATTTTCCAGGATCTACTGCTATATAATTTGTAAGGCTTCTGCTAATATTTAAGGTCCCTTCCCTCTTGCCACCGGCCGTGGGCAAGACCCCCGGTCGGCCCTCTCGCGCCATCCCTCTAGCAGCACCATAACAGTTTCTTTCTGTGAGAGTTACTTATGCCGGCAAGCAAGATAACTTTGCATTGGAGTCCAGATCAGCAAGCAGCTAAAGGTATATTTGGACAAATCATATATTTGTCTCCTGAATATCAAAGGTTGAGTTGGTATTTTATTGGAAAAAGTGACGTGTTATACTTATGTTCATAGTTCTAAATTTAATAAAACTATTCTATACTGGTGTTTTAGGTACAAAAGGGCATATAAATGGTATATTTTTTTGTTGCTTCCCTCTGCTTGCCGACTCATATCACAAGGTGAACACATGATTTGCCAAGTTTTGTGCCTGAACCTAAGGTGAAGTACTATACCCATGAATAAACTGCAGTACTACTAAACTATACTAATACGGAACCTACATTTTCTCCTACATTACATGCCTGGTGATTAGAAGGATCAGAATATCCCCCATGTCCATGTATTTCGGTGTATATCTCCATAAACTAATACCAGTATCAGGTAATAATATTTTCAATTAATGAAGAATAGAGCTTACCCTGCATTGTTTGTATGAAACTTTGACTATAGGATTGACTAAATACCTATTGTAACTTGCAAATTAAACCTTGAAGTCCACATGCTTCATGAGTAACTCTCAACGGGTTTAGTTAAGAATATTGTAGTCTCATTAGCTATATGTGTTTTCCCTGAGAAACTTTTACTGACTACTTGAATTGTACTAGGCTAAATCGAGTTTAATTAAGTACCCATCATTCAGTTTATTGTAGCTAACCATGGTTATGAATAGTAACTGTATCAGGGCATACAAGTCGCTACATGGATAATTCATTGCTTCTTCTACATGATACTTCAAGCAGTCTTACTTTTTGTTCTGAAATATGGTGCACTCTTGTTACAGGAAACAACTTGAACTGAGGCAAGGATCTTCCTGATGCCTTTCCTGAGCCTGTTAGCTCAAAGCATATGTCTCCCTCATTATTTTTCTCCTCATAAGTTGGTTACAGGTCTGCCAAAATTTGGGTTGGTCATGTTGTTGGCTATATAGGCTGTCTTGTGTGATGTGCTCATCAATGAAGCTATGGATATGAACAAATCTTCAATTAACTCCCCTGCTCAGACGCTGTAACAATCCAACAAATAATGCTACTTTTTTTACCTTTAAACTCTGAATGACTACTCACTGTATGCTGGTTTGAGGAAGTTTAGTGGTTATTATTATGTGGTTTACCCATCAAAATTCTGTAGTCGGGTTTAACTGATGTTCAACCACCCGTATGAGTACTCTGATAGTTCCTATTCTCCCTACTCTCTCTTTCTTATAACAAAGTTCTGCTATGTTGTCTTTTATTATTTCCATCAGAAGGTAGAATTGCTCCTAAATTTGATGCACCAGGACACCGTCGGCCCCCTCTCATGTCAGCTGGAGGAGCTGAAAGCCCAGCCACCCGGTCCCTGGCTCCTTTGTCGCACCCATTCCTCACCAATGCGGGCAGCTCCTCCCCCTTTCTTGACTTCCATTTCAACTGCTGCCAAGGTGAGAACAGATCAAATTTGCAATTGTTGATGTAGAGATGTTTCTTTATAATTGCTTGACGATATGTTCGTCTGAAAAGAATACATAGAGTCATACATGTGTGTGCACAAACGATTTAGATTTGTTTATATCTGAATTAGGAAAACAATGAACTGTGATGTGCTAGGAGAGCTAAAGGCTAGAAAGAGTAAATAATGTTTTTCCTGTGATAGTAAAGGAATTTTGCATCAGGCGCCCTGTTAGGAAAACATTAGTGAAAACAAGTCACTAGCTACAAGAATGGTATAAAGATGATTTGCATGTTGTAATTGCATAGTCGTCCAGAAAAAAATAGTCCCATATTCCATTTGAAGTGTTACGCATGTATGGAAGGTACATAATTTGAGTTGTTTTAGTTGTGAGTCGTGTCGGGGATGATTATTTTAGAACTTTACACTGCAAAATACTCAACTAAGTTGATCTTTTTAGCTAAAGTTGACCAACAATAACCATTTTTGTACTTTTAAAAGGTACACAAATGTTATCTATAGTTAAATGCATTTTCATAACTTGGTCAAAGTTAGTAAGGTGACGAGAATCATTACATTAGCACCATTATGAAATAATATAGTTGATTAAAAAAATGTTGCAATTATTCAATTTACATCACAAAAGAAAGAGTCATGCAGATTTTGATATTAGGGGAACTACTCTGGGAGAGCCCAATTGTAAGGCATAAAGCAATATTCAAAATCCCAATATAGTTATTAGCTATATTGTTGCAACAAATCATTTTGTTATTCAAAGTCTGCATTCTTTTTTCAGATAGTGCAACTATCTTAATGTGAAAAAATGTACTATGCTGCCTCCTTTGCATTCCATGTTCTTGGATAAAGAACAAATACAAAATGTGTTAGAGTACGTCATGGGTCTGGGCCCGTTAGTCTTATGGTTTGCTTAGGGGTCAAGTAAGCCTTGCTTGGGAGTCAAGTAAACTCTCTATCCCGGCGGAGATCACCGCAGCCCTCCGCGATCTCACCACCGCTGTCCAGGAGATCCGCCTCTTCCTGGCCGATCCCTACGGGCCGCCGCCGCCGGCAGCGCTGCTGCCGTGGCAGCCGACGCTGCTGCTGTCGTCGCCGCCACCCGACGTCGGGCTGCTGCAGTCCCCGCTGCCGCTGTCCATCATCTCCGGGCCGGGCCATACCTCGGCGCCGGGGGTCCCTCTTCTCCAACAGCCCGGCCGCCTTCTTCTCACCGGACGCTGCCGCAGCCAACAGCACAGCCGCCGTCACTCAACGTCGTCGCACCGCTGTCCTCACCGACGTTGTCCCTGTCGCGGTGGGCAGCTGCTGTCGCCACCAACACCGCAGCAGCGGCTGCTGCCGCCACCGACGCTGTCCCTGCCTTTCGGCGGTGTGGGAGCGACCTTGGCCCCGGGCTCTACATCGACACCGCCCGGGATGCCCTTCCACCAGGTCTGTTTCCCTCCGTCGCCGTCACCGCTTCCGGCTTGGATCGCTATCCGCCACATGTCAGCGGCGGTGAGGCTGCAGGTTGCTGCGCGCGGCCTCCTAGTGCGTCTGCGTGTGCGGGAGATGCGTGATCTGCAGCCGCAGCTCAAGTTGCGCTTCATTGCGCAACGGACCTCGATCTCGTCCGCTGCGTCGGGGACCTTGGGCATGCGGTTTCCCCCACGGGCGGCGGACATGTTGTTTTTTCCGCGGGCAGCAACCTCCAAGTCTGCGACATCGACAGTCAGCTGGCGGGGAGAAGACATGGTGTCACCGACAGGAGCGCACCGCGTAGCACCACTGCATTTCGCCGCCGGCCACCGCGAGGGCTCCCTTGGTCCCGATGGTGTCCTTGGGATCCAGGGGGCTGCAAACGCACAAGTTCAGCGGGGGGAGGATTCTCGCCTTATCGTTCGGAGTCAAAAATAAAGAGTCGGAGTCTCATTCGGGTTAGCTTATTTCAGGTCAATACAATAGGCCGAGATGTAAAAGGCTTGTTTTTAGGCGTTAGGTTTGTGTGGGGTCGAATCGTTGTTAGGTTGCAGCTCGAGGACGAGCTGCGGTGTAGTGTTAGAGTACGTCATGGGCCTGGGCCCGTTAGTCTTAGGGTTTGCTTAGGGGTCAAGTAAGCCTTGCTTGGGAGTCAAGTAACCTCTCTATATATGGAGAGGAGATGTATCAATCTAATCAAGCAAGAATTAAGAAGGAAATCCCTTCCCTTCTGCCACCGGTCGTGGGCAAGGCCCCCGGCCTGCCCTCTCGCGCCATCCCTCTAGCAACACCATAATATATCTTTCTTAATTCTTGCTTGATTAGGATTGACACATTCCCCCTCTCCTATATAGAGAGGCGCTGACTTCCAAGCAAAGGTGCTTACTGAGCTCCCTAAGCAACTCATATAACGCCTGTGCCCATGACGTACTCTAACATACACACATGGGCCGGGGCCCGTTAGTCTTATGGTTTGCTTAGGGTCAAGTAAGCCTTGTTTGGGAGTCTAAACCTCTCCTTATATAAGGAGAGGAGATGTATCAATCTAATAAAGCAAGAATTAAGAAGGAAATCCCCTTCCCTCTTGCCACCAGCCGTGGGCAACCCTCTCGCGCCCTCGCAGCCATCTCTCTCTCTCCCAAACCCTAGCAGCCACATAACATTTGCACGCCTTTTCTCGGTTCGATCATGTCCAAATTCTCCACCGAAGTTCTCTCCCACCCACCGCCGCACCCGATGTCCCCACCGTCTTCCCGGCGAGATCAACAAGAGCCCTCCGCGATCTCACCACCGCTGTCCAGGAGATCCGCCTCTTCCTGGCCGATCCCGACGGGCCGCCGCGCCGGTAGCTGCCGCGTGGCGCCGACGCTGCTGTCGTCGCCGCCACCCGACGTCGGGCTGCTGCGCTCCGCTGCCGTCCATCATCTCCAGGTCGGCCATACCCTCGGCGCTCGTGGGGTCCTCTTCTCCAAAGAGTCGCGCCGCCTTTTCCCCACCGGGACGTTTACATAAAGAATACAGCTAGCCGCCGCCGCCACCAACGCCACCGTTGCAGCTGCTGTCCTCACCGACGCTGTCGTTGCTCAGGCAATCGCAACGCCAGCACTGTTGCCGCGCCACCAACACCGCAGCGGCCGCGCCGCCACCGACGCCTGCTCCCTCGCTGGGGCCGTGTGGAGGGACCTTGGCCCCCGGGCTCTACATCGACACCGCCCGGGATGCCCTTCCCACCAGGTCTGCCCTCCATCGCGTCGCACCGCTTCCGGTTGATCGCCATCCGCCACGTGCTCTGCTGCGGTGAGGTTTGAGTCGCCGCGCGCCTCCCAGCAGGCCGGGCGCAGCGGGAGATGCGTGATCCGCGCCTGCAGCTTCTTCAAGTTGCGCTTCATTGCGCAACGGACCTCGATCTCGGCCCGGGCCTCCGTCGGTGATCTTAAGCGTACGGTTTCCCACTCGGCGGCGACATGCTGTTTTCCCGTGCAGACTCCCAAAGTCTCGCGCCATCGACAGTCATTCGGCGGGGAGAAGGCATGGTGTCACCGACAGAGCGCACCGCGTAGCACCACCGCATTCCGCCGCCCCGCGGGCTCCTTTTGTCCCGCTGGTTTCCATGAGATCCAGGTGGCTGTACACATGGGATCCAGGTGGCTGGACGGTGTCCACTTTATGTTCAGGGTCAACAATAAAGCGTCCCAGTCCATTTCAAGTTGAGAGTAATAAAACAAGCCGAGATGTAAAAGGCTCGTTTTTAGGTGTTAGGTTTGTGTTACGTCGAGTCATGGTTTGTTTAGGTTGCAGCTCGAGGACGAGCTGCGTGTCCAGGTGGGGTGTAGTGTTAGAGGACGTCATGGGCCTGGGCCCGTTAGTCTTATGGTTTGCTTAGGGGTCAAGTAAGCCTTGCTTGGGAGTCAAGTAAACCTCTCTATATAAGGAGGAGATGTATCAATCTAATAAAGCAAGAATTAAGAAGGAAATCCCTTCCTTCTTACCACCGGCCGTGGGCAAGGCCCCCCGGCCGGCCCTCATCTCCTCTCCTTATATAGAGAGTTTACTTGACCCCTAAGCAAAGCTACTTGACCCCTAAGCAAACCATAAGACTAACGGCCCCAGGCCCATGACGTACTCTAACATTTGGTATCAGCTTTCCTGGGTTCGATCATGTTCAGCCCTCCACCGAGTTCTCCCACCCCGCCGCCGCAAGACTCCGACGTCCCCGCCGTTCTCCCCCCGGCGGAGATCACCGCAGCAATCCGCGATCTCACCACTGCGACAAGAGAGATCCGCCTCTTCTGTCCACCCCGCGCCGCCGCCGCCGGGCGGCGCCGCCGTCGCCGGCGCCAACGCACCAGGCGGCCTCCGCCGCGATCGCCGGCCGCCGCAGCCGACACCTCGTTATCGTCGCTGCCACCTCGACGTCGGGCCGTCGCAGTCCCTCGCCGCCGTTCATCTTCTCCGGTCGGGCCATACCGCGTCGTCCTCTTCCAAGAGGCTGCCGCCTTCTTCCTTAATGACGTTGCAAGAATACAGCCACTGCCGCCGCGTCACGCGTCGCAGCCAGTCGCCGTTCACCGAGTCGCTGTCCTCGCTGCTTCGGTGGGCAGCGGCACGCAGCGCCGCTGCCGCCACCGACGTCGTCCTCGTTGCCTCCTGGAGCCACCTTGGCCCCGGGCTCCACATCGACACCGCCCGGGATGCCCTTCCACCATGTCCGTTCTCTCCGTCGCCGTCACCGCTTCCGGCTTGGATCGCTATCCGCCACGTGTCGGCGGCGGTGAGGTTGCAGTCGTCGCACGCGCCTCCTTGTGCGCTTTCTACAAAGGGAGATGCGTGATTCGCAGCCGCACTCTCCTTCGTTGCGCTCATTGCGCAATGACTTATCCGTCCGCCGCGGCTGGAGTTCATGCACAGCTTCACGGCGGCGACATGCTGTTTTTCTGCGGGCAGCGACTCTCAAAGTCTCACACGACAATATTCGTGGGAGAAGGCACAGGGTCACCGACAGGAGCGCACCGCGTAGCACCACTTCATTCCGCCGCCGGCCGCCGCGCAGGCTCCTTTTGTCCCGCTGGTTTCCATGGGATCCAGGTGGCTGTACAGGTGCACTTCCGACGGGCAGATGGTGTCCACTTTATGTTGAGGGGTCAACAATAAAGCGTCTCAGTCCATTTCAGGTTGAGAATAATAAAACAAGCCGAGATGTAAAAGACTCGTTTTTAGGTGTTAGGTTTGTGTTACGTCGAGTCATGGTTTGTTTAAGTTGCAGCTCGAGGACGAGCTGCATGTCCAGGTGGGGTATAGTGTTAGAGTGCATAATGGGCTTGGGCTGGCGGTATAGCCTGTTAGTCTTAGGGTTAATTAGAGATAAGTGTCGCTTGCTTAGAAGAAGAGGAGATGTATCAATCTAATCAAGCAAGAATTAAGAAGGAAATCCCTTCCCTCTTGCCACCGGCCGTGGGCAAGGCCCCCGGCCGGCCCTCTCGCGCCATCGCAGCCCTCTCTCTCCCTCCCAAAACCTAGCAGCCACATAACAAAATGTCTTCTTCTCCGTGCAAAATGTGAATTCATTCGACATGAATTACCTGAGAAATAAAAAAGAGAAACCCGCCAACATAAATGTTGAACAATTTCAGCCATCACTCTAGGGCTTTTCTTACCTTATTAAAAATACCCTTATGGAACTGAAGCGTAGTTGTTCAACTGCTGGCCATATCCTCCTTTTAGTGAAATTATCTCTAGCCTTTTGAGGTTTTACTTCTAGATTAGCTCTGTCTGTCAGTTACAGTTTTTTCTGTACATCTTCCTGATGAAAGGTTCCAGCCTAACGTCTCCCGGTGCCAAGACCAGACAGCAAGGTTGTTGCTATGCTAAAGTCAGGACTGACTGCTTCGATTTCTGTTTAAAAGGTTATTTTGATACACAACTGTTATTGAGTTTGTATTGAATTATGCTCTGGATATTTTTTCTGTCAGTTTCAGGATTGGAAGTACATATCTCTTATAGTTTGACTTGGAAGAGGACCCTTGCTGGTTTAGCCATATTGAGTTGTGAATGTTTGGATCATAATATAAGTTAAATATTTTGTTACTATAAATTAGGCAGAACAACGATATTTATTATGTAAAATGTGATTTAGGCATCAAGCTGGTGATTTTTCAGGGACCCATTGCAGGTTAAAGGAAGATATTATCCTACAGTTGATGGAACCAACACATTGTACACCGGTCTCACTTGGGTTGATTACTCGGTCGATCACCGGTCTCACAATACCTCCATGGACTATTTCACATCTCTCATTCCAAATGAGGCCACGCTAGGCACTGTTTCTTCTATTTATCTTGCTCACACATTTTGGATAGGTTGTCTCGCAAGATGCATGCAACAAACTGCACAATATAATTTTCAGGTCCATGATCAAGATACATGCCACTCTAGCTAATTAGAACTGGTGGTTCCACTTATGGCCAAGTCCAGACCCCAGCCAACCAAAAAAGACAACATATACACAACGGCAAAATAGTACGCTGCAAAACCTAAACGATATTAGAAGAGGACGGCGCCGCAAAGCGCGCTGGGTCCATCTAGTTTTGTTTGAAGCTAAACGTTCGAGGAGTACTAGCAAAGCATATCGTAGACCTGGCTTGGTACGGGGAACAGGAAGACCCGAGATCATTTGTGCATGCTAATGAGTGCAAAATACACTCATTTTTACCCTCGTTTAAACCGGATATTAGTTACCATGATAAATGGATTATCTCTATACATGTGCCACTAATCACTAATAATTGCATAGATGTAGTATTTCCTTTGCAGATATGGGCATATCAATGATGACATGTGAGCAAATCAAGGAATAATTACGAGATGAAAGTTGTCCCAAGTCAACCATCCTTTAAAACCAATCAACAACATGCTTAATGCCGAGGAATGCCGAGTTGTACGACAGGAGCTCGCGGTACTCGCCGCCATACCATATGTCGGTAGCTGTACAATCGAATGGAGTATACTTTGTGAAGGCACCAGGTCATCGAGCAACAGAGGAACGCAAAAATACAAGTTCTTCCACAAAAGCCAAATCTCCATCACCATCCATTGAAGCTCTTCCGCCACTATCACCACTCAATTCCCTCCATCTCCATAGCTATCTACCCGTGTTATTGATTCCTCCACGATAGGAGATATTGTAAGAGTCATCTATCAAGGATTTTCAGTATGTTGTTTATAATTAATTGGTTATCTAATGGTGTGAGTAATCGTCAAGGACTGAGGGATGGGCATAACCTCACAAAAATGTGCACCTAATTGATTTTTCGATAAAGAGTATATATTAATATCGCGGAGATACCAATTACACCCAACCTCTGCAACAACATCATTACCCTAATGGCATAAAGGATGCACACAACCAAAAAAAAGAATTACAAAAAAGAAAGGTCCCGCTATAGAGAGTCATAACTTGAAGCAGCAACACGACACCGCCAAGGCAACACCAGAAGCTCAGCTTCTCCATAAGCGATGCCTCCAAAAAGAAAACAGTCAGAAACGTTGTCATCACCCATCATAGATCTTAGGTTTTCACCCTGAAGAAAGTCATCTCTCTCAAACAACGTCTCCAACAAGAACATTGCCAGGCACAAGCAATTCAGGCCAGACCTTGGGTTTTCACCCTGAAAGATAAGACTCTGAACTTCTCCTGTGCAGCCGCCCCCACATACCAGTCATGTTAAAGACACGAATCTCCAAGCCAATTCCACCTCAGCACCAAGATCCGACCATTATAGTTGTTCCACCTATCTCGGCTTGATGACCTTCTCTGCTAGCACCATGGAAAGAAAACGAGCTCCATGATATTAACAGCCAGCAGAGCTTCGAGGCGCTCCCTCTAAAACCAAACGGTTAGATAAAAAAAATATGAGTGCGCACGACCGAAAACACCCAATCCAGCAATCTTCAGGCACTATTCGCACAATGAATTTCGCCGGCATGGCCTTCCGGAACACGACAATCCACCCAGACTGGTTGGCATCCGACAAAACTTCAAACTTGGTGCGAGAAGAATCCTAGAACCGCCACCTTTATTCTTCGACGCGACGAACCGGCCCCCACGCCGCCATCCACCGCCCGACGGCGACGAAGGAAGTTATCATCTAGCTTAGTCATCGCCGCCAAGCCCACAGCCGCAGAGAAGAAGACTCGCCAGCAGGTTGCGTTCCCCGGCTAGGACCGGCGGCGCTGCCCATGATCGCCCGAGCGAATCGCCAAAGCCGTCGTCGTGGCAGACCGTAGACGACGAAGCAACGACCAGGACCTCTAGGCCCAAATCGGGCCAAGATCGGACCCGTGCTGCCGCCAGCTCGCCGCCGCCCACCGCCAGCATCCCGCTCCCTGTCGCCTCGCCGCCACATCCGCCGCGCCAAGCCCGCCGTCGCAGCACCTCCCCGCCTGGATGCATGATACGTCTCCAACGTATCCATAATTTCTGATGTTCCATGCTTGTTTTATGACAATACCTACATGTTTTGCTCACACTTTATAATGTTTTTATGCGTTTCCGGAACTAACCTATTAACGAGATGCCGAAGGCCAGTTCGTTTTCTCGTTGTTTTTGGTTCAAAAGAAGTTTCGGGCAATATTCTCGGAATTCGACGAAACGAAGACCCAACATCTTATTTTTCCCGGAACCTTCCAGAAAGTCAAAGGGGGACCAGAGGGGTGCCCTGGGGGCCCCACACATGGTGGCGGCGCGGCCCTAGGCCTGGGCGCGCCCCCCTAGTGTGAGGAGGCCCCGTGGCCCCTCCGACTCCGACTCTTCGCCTATATAAGCCCTTTCGACCTAAAAACGCGACACCAATTGACGAAACTCCAGAAACCATCGGGTCGCCGCCATCGCGAAACTCCAATTCGGGACAGACTCTCTGTTCCCGCACGCCGCCGGGACGGGGAAGTGCCCCGGAAGCCATCTCCATCAACGCCACCGCCTCCATCATGCTCCGTGAGTAGTTCCCCCATGGACTACGGGTTCTAGCCGTAGCTAGTTGGTATTCTCTCCCCCATGTACTTCAATACAATGATCTCATGAGCTGCCTTACATGATTGAGATTCATCTGATGTAATCGGTGTTGTGTTTGTTGGGATCCGATGGATTGTTACATTATGATTAGTCTATCTATATAAGTTTGTGAAGTTATTGTTGCTGCAATCTTGTTGTGTTTAATGCTTGTCACTAGGGCCCGAGTGGCATGATCTTAGATTTAAGCTCTATACTTATTGCTTAGATTGTATCTACAAGTTGTTTGCACATGTCTATGTCCAACCCGAGGCCCCAAAGTGACAGAAATTGGGACAACCGGAGGGGAAGGCGTAGGTGTGAGGATCACATGTTTTCACGGAGTGTTAATGCTTTGCTCCGGTGCTCTATTAAAAGGAGTACCTTTAATTTCCGAGTTTCCCTAGAGGCCCGGCTGCCACCGGCCGGTAGACAAAAGATGTTGTACAAGTTTCTCATTGAGCACGTATGACTATATATGGAAAACATGCCTACATGATTAATAATCTTGATTTCTGTCTTAATGCTATTTCAATCCTATCAATTGCCCAATGTAATTTGTTCACCCAACACTTGTTATTGGAGAGTTACCACTAGTGTAGATATCAGAACCCCGGTCCATCTCTCATCATCATATACTCGTCCCTATGTCATTGGAAGTAGTATCAACTATTTTCGGTGCCATTGCTCTATATTACGTATCGTCTTGTGTTATCATTTACTGCTATCATATTACCGCACTTTCACATCACCCCCGTTGCTAGTGCTTTTCCTTGTGCAGCTGAATTGACAACTCGCTTGTTAAGGCTTATAAGTATTCTTTACCTCCCCTGTGTCGAATCAATAAATTTGGGTTTTATCCCTCGATGACGTTGCGATCCCTATACTTGTGGGTTGTCAAGACTTATTTATGGCGCGTTGCGGGAGGCATAGCTCTACTCATAAGTTCACCTGGGAGTACACTCTACCTCTCTCTGCTTTTATTTTATTTTGTCTTGCTAGTTTACTTTTGTCTAGTTTATTTGTGCTTAGTTTATTTCTGTCTAGTTTTATTTTGCCTAGCTTACTTTTGTCTAGTTCCTTTTTGTCTTGTTTTATTTTTCTCATATACCCAAAAATCCATCAAAATTTGAAAAACCTAAAAATTAAAAACTGCTATTATGGGAGAACCTACAACCTATTTGGAGCTTACAGAATTATATAATAATTATAGAGAATCAAGAAAGGGAAAGTTATGAGTGCTGTGATAGAAAAACTTACAATTGCTAAAATCTTGCTTAAACGCCATGATATAAACTGTTGCCTCAAACAGGATACTAAACATCTTAAATTTCAATGTGGCTTTAGTGAGGAAGTTTTAATTAAGAACTATAATTGGAATAGCTATATTCATTTTGGGTTCGAAGAGGTAGAACAATTTGTCTTATTTATGGGAGCCTCTGAGATAGAATCATTCATGTCTAAAAATTATGAAACTTGTGCTGTTTGTAAGAACCTTAAAGATTATGTCTCTTCTATCCTTAATTTTTGCATAGAAAGCTATAGTGATAATCCATATCATTGATTATAAAGAGAGACTCATTAATGCACAAGAATGCACTCACAATTTGCAGGAAGTGGAAGAAGAAATTGATGAACCTGAAAGCTCATTGGATGAAAAAGAGGGGGAAATTGATGAACCTGAAAGCTCATTGGATGAAAAAGAAGAGGAGAGTGATGAACAAAAGGAGGAAGAATGGATTAGCTACCCATGCCAACCTTCTAATGAGAGTAACTCTTTATCTCTTACACTATTTGATTGTCCTCCATGCTTACCGAAAGAGGATGAATGTTATGTTCATGTGGATTCTCTTGAAATATTCCCTATGAGTAAAACTTGTGAGAATAATTATGCTACTGTCATTCATGATAATCCATGCTACTTTGATAAATCTTATGATAATGCTTTGTTTGTGCCTGATGTCGAAATGCATGGTACTAAAGAGTTTTGTTTAGCAAATGTTTATGATAAATCTCTAGATGATGGTCCTATGCTACTTGATAATATTAATTGTACTACTAATGAAAATGGGATTGGAGAGTTCTTGACTTTATCTATGAGTCCCATATCTTTTGAGATTGATCAATCATCTTGTTATATTATTGATAAAAGTGGATTTGAAAGTTTTAATCCTATTATTTCTGAGCTTGATAAAAATTATGTGTTTGTGAATCATGAAAATCATGCTTTATGTGATAGTTATGTTGTTGAGTTTATCCATGAAGCTACTGAAAATTATTATGAGAGAGGAAAATATGGTTGTAGAAATTTGCATGGTACTAAAACACCTCTCTATATGCTTAAAACTTTGAAGTTACTCTTGTTTTATCTTCTTATGCTTGTCACTTTGTTCTTCATGAATTTATTTGTGTACAAGATTTCTATGCATAGGAAGTGGGTTAGACTTAAATGTGTTTTGAACTTGCTTTTTGATTCTCTCTTTTGCTTCAACTCTCACCCTTATGTGAGCATCATTAAAATTGCTTAGCCCATCTTAATGGCTATAAAGAAAGCACTTCTTGGGAGATAACCCATGTCTTTATTTGCTACTGTTTTGTTGTGTTTGGAAGTTGTTACTACTGTAACAACCTCTCCTTATCATGTTTTTGTGCCAAGTAAAGTCTCTATGGTAAAGTTGATGCTAGATTTGGATTGCGCAGAAACAGATTTCTATCTGTCACGAATCTGGGCAGAGCCTCTGTAGGAAACTCAAAAAATCTGCCAATTTACGTGCGTGATCCTCGTATATGTACGCAACTTTCCTTAGTTTTGAGTTTTCTGATTTGAGCAACGGAAGTACCATTTTAAAATTTGTGTTTACTGGTTGTTCTATTTTGGCAGATTCTGTCTCTGTTTTTTGCATTGTCTCTTGTGGACTTTAAGTGAGGCTTTCTAGACGTGGAGAGCGTAGCTAATGTTTTATTGAGTTCTTGCAATGTGTCACTACAGGACTAAGGTGGATTAAAGTTTTTTGAGTACTAACCCCTCTAATGAAGTTTATGAGAAGTTTGGTGTGAAGGAAGTTTTCAAGGGTCAAGAGAGGAGGATGATATATGATCAAGAGGAGTGAAAAGTCTAAGCTTGGGGATGCCCCGTGGTTCATACCTGCATATTTCAAGGAGACTCAAGCGTCTAAGCTTGGGGATGCCCAAGGCATCCCTTCTTCATCAACTTATCAGGTTTCTTCTATTGAAACTATATTTTTATTCAGCCACATCATATGTGCTTTACTTGGAGCGTCTTTATTTTTGTTTGTGTTTGAATAAGATCGGATCCTAGCAATCCTTGTGTGGAGAGACACGCTCCGCTTTTTCATATGAACAATGGTGTTCTTAGCTTTATTTTAATGTTCATGGCGGAGTTGAAAATCGTTGCACTTATTGTTATTTGGTTGGAAATAGAAAATGCTTCATATTGTCTTGGATAATTTGATACTTGGCAATTGTTTTGAGCTCTCATAGATCATGCTCTTGCATCATGTAGTTTAAACCTATTAGTGGAGAACTGATACGCTCCAAACGTATCTATAATTTCTTATGTTCCATGCTACTTTTTACAATACTTGAGTGTTTTACACATATTTTACAACATTATTTTACATTTTCCCAGCACTAACCTATTAACAAGATGCCGAAGTGCTTTTTCCTGTTTTTGCTTTCAGAAATCCTAGTAAGGAAATATTCTAATTGACGAAATCAACGCCCGGGTCCTATTTTTGCACGAAGCTTCCGTAAGACCGAAGAGGAGACGAAGGGGCCACGAGGTGGCCACACACCAGGCGGCGCGGCCTGGCCCTGGCCGCGCGGCCCTGTGGCGTGGGCCCCGTGACGCCCTTGACCTACCCTCGCCTACTTAAAGCATCCGTCGCGAAAACCCCCGTACCGAGAGCCACGAGCACGAAAAACATTACCGAGAGGCCGCCGCCGCGTAATCCCATCTCGGGGATTCAGGAGATCGCTCCGGCACCCTGCTGAGAGGGGAATCATCACCGTGAGGGGGCTCTACATCATCATGCCCGCTCCGGGATTGATGCGTGAGTAGTTCATCCTTGGACTATGGGTCTATAGCAGTAGCTAGATGGTTGTCTTCTCCGCTTGTGCTTTCATTGTTATAGATCTTGTGAGCTGCCTAACATGATCAAGATCATCTATTTGTAATGCTACATGTTGTGTTTGGTGGGATCGATGAATAGAGAATACTATGTTAAGTTGATTATCAATCTATCATATATGTGTTGTTTATGTTCTTGCATGCTCTCCGTTGCTAGTAGAGGCTCTGGCCAAGTTGATACTTGTAACTCCAAGAGGGAGTAATTATGCTCGATAGTGGGTTCATGCCTCCATTAAATCTGGGACAAGTGACAGAAAGTTCTAAGGTTGTGGCTGTGGCTACTAGGGATAAAACATTGATGCTTTGTCTAAGGATATTTGTGTTGATTACATTACGCACCATACTTAATGCAATTATCTGTTGTTCGCAACTTAATACTGGAAGGGGTTCGGATGATAACCTGAAGGTGGATTATTTAGGTATAGATGCATGTTGGATAGCGGTCTATGTACTTTGTCGTAATGCCCCGATTAAATCACATAGTAATCATCGTTGATATGTATTGAATCTTTATTTGTCAATTGCTCACCTGTAATTTGTTCACCCAACATGCTAGTTATCTTATTGGAGAGACACCACTAGTGAACTGTGGATCCCGGTCCATTCTTTTACATCTGAATACATTCTACTACTTTTACTGTTCTTTGCAAACAAACACCCTTTCCACACGCGATACGTTTAATCCTTTGTTTTCAGCAAGCCGGTGAGATTGACAACCTTATTACGTTGGGGCAAAGTACTTTGATTGTGTTGTGCAGGTTCCACTTGGCGCCGGTTTCATCGGTGTTGCGCCGCACTACATTCCTCCACCAACAGCCTTCACGTGCTTCTTGGCTCCTACTGGTTCGATAACCTTGGTTTCTTACCGAGGAAAACTTATCTGCGCATCACACCTTCCTCTTGGGGTTCCCAACGGACGTGTTGACTACACGCAGCAAGATTTTTCGCGCCCGTTGCCGGGGAGATCAAGACACGCTGCAAGGGGAGTCTCCACTTCCAATCTCTTTACTTTGTTTTTGTCTTGCTTTATTTTATTTACTACTTTGTTTGCTGCACTTAAACAAAACACAAAAAATTAGTTGCTAGCTTTACTTTATTTATTGTCTTGTTCTCTATATCAAAAACACAAAAAAATTAGTTACTTGTCTTTACTTTATTTGCTTAGTTTATTTTACTACTGCTATAATGGGTACTCCTGAAAATACTAAGTTGTGTGATTTCACTAGCACAAATAATAATGATTTTATATGTACTCCTATTGCTCCACCTGCTACTACAGCAGAATTCTATGAAATTAAACCTGCTTTACTGAATCTTGTTATGAGAGAGCAATTTTCTGGTGTTAGTACCGATGATGCTGCTGCCACCTTAATAATTTTGTTGAACTTTGTGAAATGCAAAAGTATAAGGATATACATGGTGATATTATAAAACTGAAATTGTTTCCTTTCTCATTAAGAGGAAGAGCTAAAGATTGGTTGCTTTCTTTGCCTAAGAATAGTATTGATTCATGGACTAAATGCAAAGATGCTTTTATTAGTAAATATTATCCTCCTGCTAAGATTATATCTTTGAGAAGTAGCATAATGAATTTTAAACAATTTGATAATGAACATGTTGCTCAAGCATGGGAGAGAATGAAATCTTTGGTAAAGAATTGCCCAACCCATGGACTGACTACTTGGATGATCATCCAAACCTTTTATGCATGATTGAATTTTTCTCAAGGAACCTATTGGATTCAGCTGCTGGAGGTACTTTTATGTCCATCACTCTAGGCGCCGCAACTAAATTACTTGATGATATGATGATCAATTACTCTGAATGGCACACTAAAAGAACTCCTCAAGGTAAGAAGGTAAATTCTGTTGAAGAAACCTCTTCTTTGGGTGATAAGATTGATGCTATTATGTCTATGCTTGCAAAATGGTAGATCTCATATTGATCCTAATAATGTTCCTTTAGCTTCATTAGTTGCTCGAGAAGAAAATGTTGATGTGAATTTCATTAAGAACAATAATTTCAACAACAACTATAGGCCATATCCTTTTAATAATAGTAGTGGTTATGGTAATTCTTATGGTAGATCTGTTTTGCCTAATGAGGAAAAGATATTGGAAATTGAAAGAACTACTAAGAGCTTTATGCAATCTCAATATGAGCAAAATCAATTGTTTACTAAAACTATGAATGAACAATCTGCTTTGTTGAAAAATATAGGAAATCAACTTGAAAATTTGAATGTGAAAATTTCTGGTTTGCAAACTAAACTTACAAGCGCTGAAAAGCGAATCTCATATATGTCTGAATCACAATCTTCTTTAATTAATAAAATGGCTGCTAAACCTGAGGATAATGATACAAAATTTTTTGCTACAGCAAATGCCATCCAAGTTAGAATTAATGATAATATTAGATTGTTGGCTGAATTGCATGCTAGGTGGGATAGAGAAGAAAAAGAAAAACTTGCTAAAGAAAATAATGTAGCTAAAGTATGGACTATTACCACCACTAGTAATGTTGATTCTTCACATGTTGCTGCACCTCCTACTATTAATGGTAAAATAATTGGTGTTGGCAATGTTTCTACTCCTAGTGCAAAGCGTACAAAACTGCCTGAAATTGCTAAAACTGCTGAAACTGCTTGTGATAAAACTGCTGAAATTTTTCAAAATATTGGTGACAATGATTCCATTGCTGTAGAACATAATGGTTTAGACTTTGATGATTGTCATATTACTGAAGTTATAAAGTTCTTACAAAAACTTGCTAGAAGTCCCAATGCTAGTGCTATAAATTTAGCCTTTACAAAACACATTACAAATGCTCTCATTAAAGCTAGGGAAGAGAAATTAAGACTTGAAGCTTCTATTCCTAGGAAGTTAGAAGATGGTTGGGAGCCCATCATTAAAATGAAATTCAATGACTTTGAATGTAATGCTCTTATGTGATCTTGGTGCAAGTATTTATGTTATGCCTAAAAAGATTTATGATATGCTTGACTTGCCACCATTGAAGAATTGTTATTTGGATGTTAATCTTGCCGATAATGTTAAAAAGAAACCTTTGGGGAGGATTGATAATGTGCGCATTACGGTTAACAATAACCTTGTCCCCGTTGATTTTGTTGTCTTGGATATCGAATGCAATGCATCTTGTCCTATTGTGTTGGGAAGACCTTTTCTTCGAACCATTGGTGTTGTTATTGATATGAGGGAAGGTAATATTAAATATCAATTTCCTCTCAAGAAAGGTATGGAACACTTCCCTAGAAAGAGAATGAAGTTTCCTTTTGATTCTAGAAACAAGCTATGATGTTGATGCTTCTACTCTTGATGTCACTTGATTTGCACTTTCTGCGCATAGCTGAAAGGCGTTAAAGAAAAGCACTTCTTAGGAGATAACCCATGTGTTTATTTTACTACAGAAATTTTTGTTTGTTGAGTCTTGGAAGTTGTTTACTACTGTAGCAACCTCTCCTTATCATGTTTTTGTGCCAAGTAAAGTTTCTATGCTAAAGTTGATGTTATATTTGGGATCGCTGCGCAGAAACAGCATTGCTGTTTGTCACGAATTCTGGCATAAGTCTCTGTAAAAAATTCGAAAAAATCTGAAAAATTACGAGCGTGATCCTCAGATATGTACGCAACTTTCATTAGTTTTGAGTTTTTCCATTTGAGCAAGTTAAGTGCCCAGTCCAGATGCATCTTTACGGACTGTTCTGTTTTTTGACAGATTCTGTCTTTATTTCGCATTGCCGCTTTTGCTTTGTTGAATGAGTTTCTTTGTTCCATTAGCTTTCAGAAGCTTTGTGCAATGTCCAGAAGTGTTAAGAACGATTGTGTCACCTCTGAATATATGAATTTGTGGTTATGCACTAACCCTCTCATGAGTTTGCTTGAAGTTTGTGTGAAGGAAGTTTTCAAGGGTCAAGAGAAGAGGATGATATACTATGATCAAGAAGAGTGAAAGGTCTAAGCTTGGGGATGCCCCGGTGGTTCATCCCTGCATATTTTAAGAAGACTCAAGCATCTAAGCTTGGGGATGCCCAAGGCATCCCCTTCTTCATCGACAACATTATCAGGTCACTTCTAGTGAAACTATATTTTTATTCCGTCACATTCTTATGTTTTTTACTTGGAGCGTCGGTTTGTTTTTATTTTTGTTTTGTTTTGAATAAAGTTGGATCTCGCCATTCTTATATTGGAGATATTACGCTCCGCTTTTTCTTATGGAACACTTGTGTTCTTAATTGTGCTTTAATGTTCATGGCGAAAGCTTATTGCTTCGTTAAATTGCTATATGGTTGGAATTGGAAAATGATGCATATGGTTTGACAATTTGGCAATTGTTTGAGCTCTCATAGATCATGTTTAAGCTCTTGCATCATGTATTTTAATCTATTAATGAAGAACTACTGTAGAGCTTGTTTAATTTGGTTTGCATGATTGATCTCTAAGTCTAGATATTTTCGGGTAAAGTGTTTGAACAACGAGAAGACAGTGTAGAGCCTTATAATGCTTGCAATATGTTCTTGTGTGAGTTTTGATGTACCTGTTCATACTTGTGTTTGCTTCAAACAACCTTGCTAGCCCAAACCTTGTACTGAGAGGAAATGCTTCTCGTGCATCCAAACACCTTGAGCCAAACACCATGCCATTTGTGTCCACCATATCTACCTACTATGTGGTATTTCCTGCCATTCCAAAGTAAATTACTTGAGTGCTACCTTTAAATTTCATTCCTCTACCTTTACAATATATAGCTCATGGGACAAATAACTTAAAAACTATTGTGGTGATGAATATGTAGTTATGTGTCTTAATTCTTATAAGTTGCTTGTTGAGCGGTAACCATGTTTTCTGGGGACGCCATCAACTTTACCTTTGTTGGATATCATGTGAGATGCTATGCATGTTCGTCTTGTCTGAAGTAGTGGATTTCATGATCAAATGGTTTGAGTATGCATATGTTAGAGAAGAACATTGGGCCGCTAACTAAAGCCATGTATCATGGTGGAAGTTTCAGCTTGGACATACAACCTCAATCTCTTATGAGAATATTAACGTTGTTGAATGCTTAAGCATTAAAAAGAGGAGTCCATTATCTGTTGTCTATGTTGTCCCGGTATGATGTCTAAGTTGAGAATAATCAAAAGCGAGAAATCCAATGCGTGCTTTCTCCTTAGACACTTGTACAGGCGGCATAGAGGTACCCCTTTGTGACACTTGGTTGAAACATATGTTATGCGATGAGAATCCGTGTTTTCCGAGATAGTAGGACAAGGTGCGAGCACTATTGGTACTCTATGCATGAGACATGCAACTTGTAGGAAGTATTATGCATAGCACATATGAATTATTACTACCGTTGACAAAATTGTTTCTATGTTTTCTAAACAAAAAGCTCTAGCACAAAATAGTAATCAATGCTTCCCTCTGCGAAGGGCCAATCTTTTACTTTATTGTTGAGTCAGTTTACCCATTCCTTTCTATCTTAGAAGCAAACACTTGTGTTAACTGTGTGCATTGATTCTTACATGTTTACTTATTGCACTTGTTATATTACTCTATGTTGACAAATATCCATGAGATATACATGTTACAAGTTGAAAGCAATCGCTGAAACTTAATCATCCTTTGTGTTGCTTCAATTCATTCTACTTTGAATTTATTGCTTATGAGTTATCTCTTATGCAAGTCTTATTGATACTTGTCTTGAAAGTATTATTCATGAAAAGTTTTGCTATATGATTCATTTGCTTAGTCATTATCTTTGTTAGCAATCTTTTGTTCAGATCACTCCATTCATCTCATATGCTTTACAATAATGTTGATCAAGACTATGTTGGTAGCATGTCACTTCAGAAATTATTTGTGTTATCGTTTACCTACTCGAGGACGAGTAGGAACTAAGCTTGGGGATGCTTGATACGTCTCAAACGTATCTATAATTTCTTATGTTCCATGCTACTTTTATTACAATACTTGAGTGTTTTACACATACTTTACAACATTATTTTACATTTTCCGGCACTAACCTATTAACAAGATGCCGAAGTGCCAGTTGTTTTCGCTGTTTTTGGTTTCAGAAATCCTAGTAAGGAAATATTCTAATTGGACGAAATCATCGCCCAGGGTCCTATTTTTGCACGAAGCTTCCAGAAGACCGAAGAGAGATGGCGGGGCCACGAGGTGGCCACACACTGGGGCGGCGCGGCCCGGGCCCGCGCCGCCCCGTGGTGTGGGCCCCGTGACGCCCTTTGACCTACCCTTTGCCTACTTAAAGCCTGCGCCGCGAAACCCCCTACGAGAGCCACGATACGGAAAACATTACGAGAGGCCGCGCCGCGAATCCCATCTCGGGGATTCAGAGATCGCCGGCACTCCTGCCGGAGAGGGGAATCATCGAGGGGCTCTACATCATCATGCCCGCCTCCGCATTGATGCGTGAGTAGTTCATCCTTGGACTATGGGTCCATAGCAGTAGCTAGATGGTTGTCTTCTCCGCTTGTGCTTTCATTGTTATAGATCTTGTGAGCTGCCTAACATGATCAAGATCATCTATTTGTAATGCTACATGTTGTGTTTGGTGAGATCCGATGAATAGAGAATACTATGTTAAGTTGATTATCAATCTATCATATATGTGTTGTTTATGTTCTTGCATGCTCTCCGTTGCTAGTAGAGGCTCTGGCCAAGTTGATACTTGTAACTCCAAGAGGGAGTAATTATGCTCGATAGTGGGTTCATGCCTCCATTAAATCTGGGACAGTGACAGAAAGTTCTAAGGTTGTGGATGTGCTGTTGCTACTAGGGATAAAACATTGATGCTTGGTCTAAGGATATTTGTGTTGATTACATTACGCACCATACTTAATGCAATTATCTGTTGTTCGCAACTTAATACTGGAAGGTTCGGATGATAACCGAAGGTGGATTATTTAGGCATAGATGCATGCTGATAGCGGTCTATGTACTTTGTCGTAATGCCCTGATTAAATCACATAGTAATCATCGTTGATATGTATTGAATCTTTATTTGTCAATTGCTCACCTGTAATTTGTTCACCCAACATGCTAGTTATCTTATTGGAGAGACACCACTAGTGAACTGTGGACCCCGGTCCATTCTTTTACATCTGAATACATTCTACTGCTTTTACTGTTCTTTGCAAACAAACACCATTTTCCACTCGATACGTTTAATCCTTTGTTTTCAGCAAGCCGGTGAGATTGACAACCTCACTGTTACGTTGGGGCAAAGTACTTTGATTGTGTTGTGCAGGTTCCACCAACAACCTTCACGTGCTTCTTGGCTCCTACTGGTTCGATAACCTTGGTTTCTTATGAGGGAAACTCATCGCGTGCGCATCACACCTTCCTCTTGGGGTTCAACCACGTGTTGACTACACACCACAAGAACTACCGTAGAACTTGTTGAAATTGGTTTGCATGATTGGTCTCTCTAAAGTCTAGATATTTTCTGGTAAAAGTGTTTGAGCAACAAGGAAGACAAGGTAGTAGAGTTTTATAATGCTTGCAATTTGTTCTTATGTAAGTTTTGTCGTACCGGCTTATACTTGTGTTTGCTTCAAACAACCTTGCTAGCCAAAGCCTTGTACCGAGAGGGAACGCTTCTCGTGCATCCAAAACCTTGAGCCAAAAACTATGCCATTTGTGTCCACCATAACTACCTACTATGTGGTATTTCCTGCCATTCCAAGCAAATACTTCATGTGCTACCTTTAAACAATTCAAAATTTACTATCTCTTATTTGTGTCAATGTTTTATAGCTCATGAGGAAGTATGTGGTGTTTTATCTTTCGATCTTGTTATTTACTTTTGACAGACTTTCACAATGGACTAGTGGCTTCATCCGCTTATCCAATAATTTTGCAAAAAGAGCTGGCAACGGGGTTCCCAGTCCAATTAATTAACTTTCATTAATAATTCTCTTCACGTGTTTTGCCCGATCTATCAGTAAGCAACTTAATTTTGCAAATAGACACTCCTCCATGGTATGTGAATGTTGGAAGGCACCCGAGGATTCGGTTAGCCATGGCTTGTGTAAGCAAAAGGTTGGGGGAGTGTCATCTAATAAATAAAACTAAAGTACATGTGTAAACAAAAGAGAAGAGGGATGATCTACCTTGCTGGTAGAGATAACGTCCTTCATGGGAGCTCTTGAAAGTCTGGTTGATGAGGTAGTTAGAGTACCCATTCTTTGACAACAACAAACACCTCTCAAAACTTTACTTTTATGCTCTCTATATGATTTCAAAACATGAAAAGCTCTAGCACATGATTTTATCCCTGCTTCCCTCTCTCGAAGGGCCATTCTTTTTACTTTTATGTTGAGTCGGTTTACCTACTTCCTTCCATCTTAGAAGCAAACACTTGTGTCAATTGTGCATTGATTCTTACATACTTGCTTATTTGCATTCATCATATGTAGCACCCTACCTTTTAATAAAGGCAAGATACCTGTGTATAGTGCTATTCCCGGGATCACTGATAGCACACACATTACAAAATATAGTAATCATTGCAATAGTATCAAATTACTACATCGTTGATCCAGAGGGTAAAGTAAAACCTTACAAATTGCATAGTCACATGGACTAGCTCAGAATAAACACAGCGGAAAGTAAATCAGCAATGAGCCTTCATCATCTTCATGTGCCACAGACAGTCATGTTGGAATGTAGACTCGAGATCCTACCACGTACTTCTCCTCGAAAATCCCGCACGTTTGAATATGCAGCCCCACGATGGAGGTCAGTACAATGATGGGCAAATGACACTTATATGGTGGCAGTTTTGGGCATAACTATCTACATGATATTTGGCAAGTGGAGTTCAGGCAGTTGCATAAAGCCAATTTTATCCTACATTTATTTCAAAACAAAACATTTTGTAAAACCCGTAATTGTCATAAACAGTATCATGGTTACATCTCCCATGTACTATCCGACAGTTGCTACTCAAATTTTAACTCATTCAGAAAAGATGATGAGATTCTTCCGTACATTCCCTCTAGAAAGCTCAAATTGTCCATAACCGGGACACGGCTAAGATCTTAGGTTTAACTCTCGAGAGGTTGTGCACTTTCACCTTACGACCCACCCTTCCCAAGAGAAGAAATGAGACAAGATCTTTCAGAAGGAGGTTTCAACCATACTAGCATAGACTCGTACCCGTTTGGTTGCAATCCACATCTTCCTGTCTATCAAACAAGTTGGACCTCACAACTTACTTAATCCCTACAGAGCCCATAATACCATAAGGCTGCAATGGAAGCTAACTAAAACATGGACGACATATTAATCTCTTTAATCCCGGGTGGCCATCCACAAGTGAAACTCACAGGCTTAAAACCATTACAGATAATAAACCCTCGCACGATCCCCTGGTGAAACCGAGGTGCAGTCTAGGGCAACCACTATTCACTGCGCACTCTCAGGTACCCACCTGCCACTGGTCTCGCCAGGGTCGGAGTCCTGAGCAGCCGCCCACCACACAATCAATCCACCCAGGTGATTCATTAAAGTCGTTAATTTTTAATTCTCAATACTCTCAATCCAAGTTGATCAAAACAGCAGTGGCACTTTGTTATTGCTAGGCAAACTAAAATCTAGCAAGGGCTCAAGGGTGGCTACACACTACTAGGATTGATAAGCATAGCATAACTTTCGAAAACAAAATCCTACCATGCATACTAGTTTGAAAAACACTAATGCTTAATAAAATAGGTAGGAATTGAGTGTCACTTGCCTTTTTGGTAGTCGAAGCGCGTCCACTTCTCTTAATCAAAATACGTGTCTCTCCGTACAACTATAACATAGAATATAGCACAACATAAACACACCATTCAACAACAATAAAACCAAACCAAGCAAACAATCATGTAGTTAATCACTGTGTTTTAATCATCAGTTAAAGAAGATATGACATGAGGTTTGGCTTGCAAGATACGAATTGGAGATATTGATTGGATGGATCAAATACTTGAAAAAGGAAATGATTATCTAAGTCAAGTGCTTAGAAGAAAAATGGTTGATAAGAACCTATGGTCAATTGTTGTTTGCTACTCAAGGATGGGAAAATGATATGATCCATGTGATAAAATCACATGAGTCTCAAATGACGCAACTCAAAATATTATTTAGTAAAGTGTGACAACACTTACTAAGTTAGTATGAGTTACACATAGGCTTGGGTATAAACAAATGATACATGACATTACTCAAATTACTCATTTGTAAGTTGAATAGTTGTAAACTAGTCAAAGGAGTGAATGAAAATGCATTTGGATAGACACGATATTAGTTCAAGGTAAAGTGTCTAGTGGTATTGGCGTGTTCTCTGATATGTGCAATAATAATAAAGTTTCCTGGATATTTAATTTGGTTTAGAAAACATTAATTGAGTATCCACTTAACATATACAACCTTATTAATTAGCTACCGCAAGATTTATGTTTAGTAAAAATATAAACTTGAGTTACCTGGATAGGTTACAGTAGTACAAGATTAGAGCAATTGGAATTATCCAAAAATGATTTATAAAATTTGAATTATCTTCGAATTACTGATTCGGATAGATTTTACTAAAGCAAGTTTGTGCACGTATCAAAGTTGTACAACTCCTATACCAAGTTGAAGTACATGTTCTGAGGATTCCAGAAAGTACAAAATCATCAAATTTGGACCAATAGATTATTTTATACAATTTTTATAGTGCACAAAAGTCAATTTCTCTATTTGAATTACAATGCGAAATCTAACACAGTACCTACACCATATTACTGCATAAACGTGTAGTACATACTGTAAGCTTTCCAAAACTATAAAGTTTGTAACATTTGGCCCTACGGTTGATTTTATACGGATTTTTCAAGGTGTGCAACAAATCTGAGATTTAAATTTCGAATTTAAAAACGTGTTTGACTAAAGCTGACTGTATAGTTGACCGCTGACTGTACTGCTGACTGTACCGCTGACTGTACTGCTGACTGTACCGCTGAGTTTGACTTTGACCGGACGAGTTGACTATGCTGATGTCATGATGATGTCATAAAGTTGAGAAAAATTTGCTCAGATGGAAAAACTTTCTACATCAAAGTTGTATAGAATTAATAGATCTATTTAACGAATAAATTACTTTTCACAATAGCATAATTAGTTTGACAAGATCTGGGTTATACCTTATAAGATCTGAATTTTGTAACATCATTTTCTCCTTGCTCGGTGAACGCAACAAGGTGAAACTTGCGGCAATGGAAAGATCTTGACGAGAGGAACAACTTCCGTGTTGAAGTCATGACGATTCGAGATAGTTTTGAAACTCGATTTGGCTCCGGTTGACTCGAAATAGATCTGTAGATGAGCGATAAATCCATACGTCAAATCGAAAAACTTTCAACATGAAAGTTGTAGAGGATGATCAGATCTACATACTCACCAAAGAAATTTGGATTTCGTGGAACGAGCACGAACTAATTGAAGATTCCCTTTGTCAGACCTGACGCCTTGCGAAGCGAAATTATCCGTGTATGGTGGATGAAAATAGATGATATTGGTCGGGATTGAAAGATCTCGACGAGATCTACAACTTTCGTGTAGAGCCCGAAGCGATTTGAAGTGGTTATGGTGGTCAAATCAACGAGTTAAGATTTCGTTGACCTAGGGTTTCGAGAAGAGAA
Source organism: Lolium multiflorum (assembly GCA_030979885.1). Lineage (NCBI taxonomy): Eukaryota > Viridiplantae > Streptophyta > Magnoliopsida > Poales > Poaceae > Lolium > Lolium multiflorum. The sequence goes on from JAUUTY010001916.1 coordinate 127,443, forward strand.
AAGGGAAAACGAAACCACGACGTGCTGGTGAGTTTATATAGGCCATAGGTCGGTAGAAAAGGTGGGCCTCGAAGTTACGAACGCGTGGGAACAAACGGATCTGAATTCCGAGTTGTGTAGCTCAAAAAAAGTGCGTTTAAGCAGAGATAAGTTTGCCAAATACGAAAATTGTGTCGTGCCAGACACGAACGTGAGCTCGGGTCGGTGGGTGTAGGTCGGCCGGCTGGGCCTGGCCTGGTCGCCTGCTGGGCCGGTCGGTCCGGCTGGCCGGCCCACCTGATGTTTTTTTTTTTTTTTTTTTTACTTATTTCTTTTATAAAAGTAGTTTCAAAATTCTGATTTGAGTGAAACGAATTTCTACGAGTTTGTAAAATTATTTTGCTCGACATAGGATAATAAAAGAACTTAAATTTTATGAATTATTATTTTATATCATTTTATTACTACTATGCCATTATGGCTATATGAGAATAGTTTCAACATACGCATACCAAACAAATTAACAAAAATTTGTAAAATTAAAATAGTGTTTTAGGATAATAAGTAACCTGTTTAAAATCCATTTGTTAAAATAAAATAATAATTATATGCACTTTGCCTATATGGCTGCTTTGGCAATATTTTACAAATATAGTTTTCTATAGTTTTATTTTTTTAAATAGAAATCCATTAAGGGTTTGAAAACTTTGAAAGCAAGATATGTTTATTTTGAAAAATACTTTGAATCCAAAGTCTTTGAAACCACTATTTTGAAATTAATTTGTAATTAACTTTAAAAAGTTTTAATTCTTTGTAAAATTTCAATCAAGTTCAAACAACCAAGCATCAAATTTATTTTTATTTTACATTCCAAAATTTTGAAAAATTTCGAGATGTGACAGACTACCACCCTTAAAAGAAATCTCGTCCTCGAGATTTGAGAAAGGTTAGAAAGTTTTGGCGTTTCAGATGGGCATGAGTGCTACCACCCTTAAAGAAACTTTTGTTAGGTAGTCTTAGGTCTTGGGTTCAGGCTAAGCTCATGTTCGATATGACTTGGCACATCCTAGAATAAGACTTGATAATCGGTCATATTTGGAAAACATCTATGACTTAGGGCTCCTGAGTTAATATCCAATGGGTAGTTGTTATTCACCTATAGTGAATCACATATCTCTCCAAGGTGAGTCTTAAAGGTCCCTTCATAGTACGACTTCTAATACAAATGGTTGGTTGAACTAATTTTTGATACTGATGGGTCACTCCTTGGGTCAAACGAAAGACCAATATGAGATTACTTCAAGGCATCCTTCATATTCTTACTTGTCGGTGTCATCGACGGTCTTCCGCTATTCTTTATCTAGTGGTTGGGTCTTCAAACTCACCGTAGTCCTACGTTTGGCAGCACTTGCCTACTATAAGGGCATAATATCTATTCATCATATAGTTCAGGCTTATCAACGACGTCTCTCTTGTAGGTATGTCTCCTAGATTTACCTTCCTCATACAAGAGTAAACAATATGAGTAGTCGTCATGGGGGCCAATCCATGTCGCACCCAATCATTTCCTTGTTTTCAGTTTGGTATATCTCGTATTCTAACTCTTGGTCAACCTCACAAGTTTGACAAAAACCTCCATGGAGAATTGAATCAATGTTTCAATCCCCGTTATTGAACTATTTTGAAAAACATTTCTATCGATTCCTAACTAGGATTTTGCGTATCTCGCACTCTTCGGTTCTTCATCTTGATATAGGAACATGAACGTTGGTTTCACTACTATTGTTTTCATGGCGAGTTGCCGAGAAAACATTTTATGGGTTGGGTATAGATGAGAATAGATAGAAAGATTCTTAAGAAGATTTCCTACCCTACACATTAGATAAAACAAAACATCTTCCAAACAACTTCTAACAAGCATCAAGCAACATGGTTAAACACAAACAAACTAGCATGGTCATACCTCAATTTGGTATGATCAATGCTTTCTTACAATATCGTTGGTTCAAAAAAAAAACAAATGGTGGTCTGGTCTATTTCTATATTGGATGTTTCAAGTTTCTATTCTACTCCTTCGGTGTATCTTCTACAGTCTGCATCGAAGTTTTCCTTCAAGTTCTTCATTGGTCTTCCATGAAATACTTCTTGCGGAGTCGAAGAATATCACGTGAAGCATCCGTCCCTCACTTCAGGAACCAAGGTCATCATCTCTACTTCCTTGATGGATTTCATGAGGTAGGTCATCTAAGGCAAGAGGAAAACATTTCCGAAGATGAATAGATGAGAATACAAGAGGTTCAAAATCCAAACATATTTTTAATTGAAATAGGATTAGATAAATTTTTCATCCTAGGGTCTTCCTATTTCTAATCCAAACCTAGGGTCTCGATCCTACAGGCAACACTATGCTCTGATACCATTCTGTAGCACCCTACCTTTTAATAAAGGCAAGATACCTGTGTATAGTGCTATTCCCGGGATCACTGATAGCACACACATTACAAAATATAGTAATCATTGCAATAGTATCAAATTACTACATCGTTGATCCAGAGGGTACAATAAAACCTTACAAATTGCATAGTCACATGGACTAGCTCAACACAGCGGAAAGTAAATCAGCAATGAGCCTTCATCATCTTCATGTGCCACAGGCAGTCATGTTGGAATGTAGACTCGAGATCCTACCACGTACTTCTCCTCAGAAAATCCCGCACGTTTGAATATGCAGCCCCACGAATGGAGGTCAGTACAATGATGTACTGGCAAATGACACTTATATGGTGGCAGTTTTGGGCATAACTATCTACATGATATTTGGCAAGTGGAGTTCAGGCAGATTTGCATAAAGCCAATTTTATCCTACATTTATTTCAAAACAAAACATTTTGTAAAACTCGTAATTGTCATAAACAGTATCATGGTTACATCTCCCATGTACTATCCGACAGTTGCTACTCAAATTTTAACTCATTCAGAAAACAATGATGAGATTCTTCCGTACATTCCCTGCCTAGAAAGCTCAAATTGTCCATAACCGGGGACACGGCTAAGATCTTAGGTTTAACTCTCGAGAGGTTGTGCACTTTCACCTTACGACCCACCCTTCCCAAGAGAAGAAATGAGACAAGATCTTTCAGAAGGAGGTTTCAACCATACTAGCATAGACTCGTACCCGTTTGGTTGCAATCCACATCTTCCTGTCTATCAAACAAGTTGGACCTCACAACTTACTTAATCCCGGCAGAGCCCATAATACCATAAGGCTGCACTGGAAGCTAACTAAAACATGGACGACATATTAATCTCTTTAATCCTGGGTGGCCATCCACAAGTGAAACTCACAGGCTTAAAACCATTACAGATAATAAACCCCCGACGATCCCCTGGTGAAAACCAGAGGTGCAGTCTAGGGCAACCACTATTCACTGCGCGCTCTCAGGTACCCACCTGCCACTGGTCTCGCCAGGGTCGGAGTCCTGAGCAGCCGCCCACCACACAATCAATCCACCCAGGTGATTCATTAAAGTCGTTAATTTTTAATTCTCAATACTCTCAATCCAAGTTGATCAAAACAGCAGTGGCACTTTGTTATTGCTAGGCAAACTAAAATCTAGCAAGGGCTCAAGGGTGGCTACACACTACTAGGATTGATAAGCATAGCATAACTTTCGAAAACAAAATCCTACCATGCATACTAGTTTGAAAAACACTAATGCTTAATAAAATAGGTAGGAATTGAGTGTCACTTGCCTTTTTGGTAGTCGAAGCGCGTCCACTTCTCTTAATCAAAATACGTGTCTCTCCGTACAACTATAACATAGAATATAGCACAACATAAACACACCATTCAACAACAATAAAACCAAACCAAGCAAACAATCATGTAGTTAATCAATGTGTTTTAATCATCGGTTAAAGAAGATATGACATGAGGTTTGGCTTGCAAGATACGAATTGGAGATATTGATTGGATGGATCAAATACTTGAAAAAGGAAATGATTATCTAAGTCAAGTGCTTAGAAGAAAAATGGTTGATAAGAACCTATGGTCAATTGTTGCTTGCTACTCAAGGATGGGAAAATGATATGATCCATGTGATAAAATCACATGAGTCTCAAATGACGCAACTCAAAATATTATTTAGTAAAGTGTGACAACACTTACTAAGTTAGTATGAGTTACACATAGGCTTGGGTATAAACAAATGATACATGACATTACTCAAATTACTCATTTGTAAGTTGAATAGTTGTAAACTAGTCAAAGGAGTGAATGAAAATGCATTTGGATAGACACGATATTAGTTCAAGGTAAAGTGTCTAGTGGTATTGGCGTGTTCTCTGATATGTGCAATAATAATAAAGTTTCCTGGATATTTAATTTGGTTTAGAAAACATTAATTGAGTATCCACTTAACATATACAACCTTATTAATTAGCTACCGCAAGATTTATGTTTAGTAAAAATATAAACTTGAGTTACCTGGATAGGTTACAGTAGTACAAGATTAGAGCAATTGGAATTATCCAAAAATGATTTATAAAATTTGAATTATCTTCGAATTACTGATTCGGATAGATTTTACTAAAGCAAGTTTGTGCACGTATCAAAGTTGTACAACTCCTATACCAAGTTGAAGTACATGTTCTGAGGATTCCAGAAAGTACAAAATCATCAAATTTGGACCAGTAGATTATTTTATACAATTTTTATAGTGCACAAAAGTCAATTTCTCTATTTGAATTACAATGCGAAATCTAACACAGTACCTACACCATATTACTGCATAAACGTGTAGTACATACTGTAAGCTTTCCAAAACTATAAAGTTTGTAACATTTGGCCCTACGGTTGATTTTATACGGATTTTTCAAGGTGTGCAACAAATCTGAGATTTAAATTTCGAATTTAAAAACGTGTTTGACTAAAGCTGACTGTATAGTTGACCGCTGACTGTACTGCTGACTGTACCGCTGACTGTACTGCTGACTGTACCGCTGACTGCAGTTTGACTTTGACCGGACTGAGTTGACTATGCTGATGTCATGATGATGTCATAAAGTTGACAGAAAAATTTGCTCAGATGGAAAAACTTTCTACATCAAAGTTGTATAGAATTAATAGATCTATTTAACGAATAAATTACTTTTCACAATAGCATAATTAGTTTGACAAGATCTGGGTTATACCTTATAAGATCTGAATTTTGTAACATCATTTTCTTCTTGCTCGGTGAACGCAACAAGGTGAAACTTGCGGCAATGGAAAGATCTTGACGAGAGGAACAACTTCCGTGTTGAAGTCATGACGATTCGAGATAGTTTTGAAACTCGATTTGGCTCCGGTTGACTCGAAATAGATCTGTAGATGAGCGATAAATCCGTACGTCAAATCGAAAAACTTTCAACATGAAAGTTGTAGAGGATGATCAGATCTACATACTCACCAAAGAAATTTGGATTTCGTGGAACGAGCACGAACTAATTGAAGATTCCCTTTGTCAGACCTGACGCCTTGCGAAGCGAAATTATCCGTGTATGGTGGATGAAAATAGATGATATTGGTCGGGATTGAAAGATCTCGACGAGATCTACAACTTTCGTGTAGAGCCCGAAGCGATTTGAAGTGGTTATGGTGGTCAAATCAACGAGTTAAGATTTCGTTGACCTAGGGTTTCGAGAAGAGAAAAGGGAAAACGAAACCACGACGTGCTGGTGAGTTTATATAGGCCATAGGTCGGTAGAAAAGGTGGGCCTCGAAGTTACGAACGCGTGGGAACAAACGGATCTGAATTCCGAGTTGTGTAGCTCAAGAAAAGTGCGTTTAAGCAGAGATAAGTTTGCCAAATACGAAAATTGTGTCGTGCCAGACACGAACGTGAGCTCGGGTCGGTGGGTGTCGGTCGGCCGGCTGGGCCTGGCCTGGTCGCCTGCTGGGCCGGTCGGTTCGGCTGGCCGGCCCACCTGATGTTTTTTTTTTCTTTTATCCTTTTCTTTTTACTTATTTCTTTTATAAAAGTAGTTTCATAATTCTGATTTGAGTGAAACGAATTTCTACGAGTTTGTAAAATTATTTTGCTCGACATAGGATAATAAAAGAACTTAAATTTTATGAATTATTATTTTATATCATTTTATTACTACTATGCTATTATGGCTATATGAGAATAGTTTCAACATACGCATACCAAACAAATTAACAAAAATTTGTAAAATCAAAATAGTGTTTTAGGATAATAAGTAACCTGTTTAAAATCCATTTGTTAAAATAAAATAATAATTATATGCACTTTGCCTATATGGCTGCTTTGGCAATATTTTACAAATATAGTTTTCTATAGTTTTATTTTTTTAAATAGAAATCCATTAAGGGTTTGAAAACTTTGAAAGCAAGAATATGTTTGATTTTGAAAAAATACTTTGAATCCAAAAGTCTTTGAAAATACTAATTTTAAATTAATTTGTAAATAACTTTAAAAAGTTTTAATTCTTTGTGAAATTTCAATCAAGTTCAAACAACCAAGCATCAAATTTATTTTTATTTTACATTCCAAAATTTTGAAAAATTTCGGGATGTGACATCATATTACTTTGTGTTGACGATTATCCATGAGATATACATGTTGAAAGTTGAAAGCAATTGATGAAACTTATATCTTCCTTTGTGTTGCTCCGATGCCTTTACTTTGAATTTATTGCTTTATGAGGTAACTCTTATGCAAGACTTTTGATGCTTGTCTTGAAAGTACTATTCATGAAAAGTTTTGCTATATGTTATCTATTTGATTAGCAACTATAGATCATTGCCTTGAGTCACTTCATTCATCTCATATGCTTTGCAATAGTATGATTAAGATTATGTTGGTAGCATGTCACTTCAGAAATTATTCTTTTTATCATTTACCTACTCGAGGGCGAGTAGGAACTAAGCTTGGGGATGCTTGATACGTCTCAACGTATCCATAATTTCTGATGTTCCATGCTTGTTTTATGACAATACCTACATGTTTTGCTCACACTTTATAATGTTTTTATGCGTTTTCCGGAACTAGCCTATTAACGAGATGCCGAAGGGCCAGTTGTTGTTTTCTGTTGTTTTTGGTTCCAGAAAGGCTGTTCGGGCAATATTCTCGGAATTCGACGAAACGAAGACCCAACATCTTATTTTTCCGGAACCTTCCAGAAAGTCGAGGACCAGAGGGGTGCCCTGGGGGCCCCACATGGTGGCGGCGCGGCCCTGCCCGGCGCCCCCTAGTGTGAGGAGGCCCCGTGGCCCCTCCGACTCCGACTCTTCGCCTATATAAGCCCTTCGACCTAAAAACGCGACACCAATTGACGAAACTCCAGAAAAGTCCGTGGCGCTGCCGCCATCGCGAATCTCCAATTCGGGGACAGACCTGTTCCGGCACGCCGCCGGACGGGGAAGTGCCCCCGAAGCCATCTCCATCAACGCCACCGCCTCCATCATGCTCCGTGAGTAGTTCCCCCATGGACTACGGGTTCTAGCTGTAGCTAGTTGGTATTCTCTCCCCATGTACTTCAATACAATGATCTCATGAGCTGCCTTACATGATTGAGATTCATCTGATGTAATCGGTGTTGTGTTTGTTGGGATCCGATGGATTGTTACATTATGATTAGTCTATCTATATAAGTTTGTGAAGTTATTGTTGCTGTAATCTTGTTGTGTTTAATGCTTGTCACTAGGGCCCGAGTGGCATGATCTTAGATTTAAGCTCTATACTTATTGCTTAGATTGTATCTACAAGTTGTTTGCACATGTCTATGTCCGGAACCCGAGGCCCCAGAGTGACAGAAATTGGGACAACCGGAGGGGAAGGCGTAGGTGTGAGGATCACATGTTTTCACGAGTGTTAATGCTTTGCTGTGCTCTATTAAAAGGAGTACATTAATTTCCAGTAGTTTCCCTAGAGGCCCGGCTGCCACCGGCTGGTAGGACAAAAGATGTTGTACAAGTTTCTCATTGCGAGCACGTATGACTATATATGGAAAACATGCCTACATGATTAATAATCTTGATGTTCTGTCTTAATGCTATTTCAATCCTATCAATTGCCCAACTGTAATTTGTTCACCCAACACTTGTTATTGGAGAGTTGCCACTAGTGTAGATAGCTGGGAACCCCGGTCCATCTCTCATCATCATATACTCGTTCTACATGTCATTGGAAGTAGTATCAACTATTTTCTGGTGCCATTGCTCTCATATTACCTACATGCTGTTATTATCGTTTCATATTATCGCTACTTTCACATCACCCTTGCTAGTGCTTAGGTGCACTGAATTGACAACTCAGTTGTTAAGGCTTATAAGTATTCTTTACCTCCCTTGTGTCGAATCAATAAATTTGGGTTTTACTTCCCTCGAAGACTGTTGCGATCCCCTATACTTGTGGGTTATCAATGCACTGGCGGAGCGCGCCGCCTCCACTGCCCCCACCGTTTGGTGGGAAGGGAGCCGCCACCGCCGCCACCGCCGGCGACGGCGGCGGCCTGGCCGGGGGCGTTGAGAGGGAGGCGGGTGAGAGGAGGCGGCCGCCTCCAGAGTCGCCCGAGCGGGGGCGACCCAGGAGGGTTAGGGTTCCAGCGGATGAAAGATTGGATCCAAATTTTCGTTATCTTCCGTTTGACAGGTCGCCCAACACCCTGAATTGATAGGGAATTGTTTGTGTAATTAAATAATCTAGATCCATGTATTTGTCTCAAGTTTTTGCCTCGATCCATCCAACACCCTGAAGATCGGCAAAGGTAAAGGTGTGAGTGGATATGAACTTAACAGATCTGTGCAAACTTCGATGAGATTTGGGTAGTAGGCTAGCTAGGAAGTGACTCTTTAGGGATCAAAGGTCATGTCATAGATCTTAATACTTTGCTTTGTTTTCTGTTAATAACAAGTGGGAGTCCCGCACAAGTAGGTTGAGTCACAATCAGACCATTGAATCTGCAGTGCATACGATTAGTAGACTATGGTGCTATTAAGAGGCATCTCTCAGTTGTATCATGAACTTCTATTTATTCTCTAATAACACATATATGTGCTTCATTTTATCTTTTTTTACCCCATTTAAATGTGCACAACTACAGGTGAAATCTTCGCCCTGCCCTATTTCTATCTATTTATAAAATCTTCAAAAGATTATTCTAAACAAGTGATTGTACAAAAACAAAAGTCTCTTCGCAATGATCTTACACCAAGCAACAACTTCCCAAGATTGGATAAAGTTATGTCTCTAGGAAAAGAATATACTACATCTGTAATCTGGATCGAAGATATCAATCTATTTTTGGCGTCGTTGTTGGAAAGTAACTTTTGCTACCCTGGGAAGGTCATTAAAGATTTTTTTAATTAGTTTAATTACTATTTAAGTTTATTTATTACTATTATTAGTTTATATTTTCCTTGGGAAAAAACCTTAGTTTATCTTTTGTTCTTATTTGAAAATCCAAAATGATTAATTAATCTTTTTCTTGTTGGTTTAGTTTATTTGTTTATCTTTTAATAAGCAACAAAACTTACGAAAGACCTCTACTGCATCATTTTCATTTTATATAAAACATACGTACAGAGAGTTTATGAAAACAAATGACAAAATGTCCACTCATTGTGACATGCCTTCATTGAGGCTAGGTTTGGCTCTATGCCTAACAAGCTCAATCGACTCATTGATGAATTTAAAGCATTTATCCAGGTTAATATGTTGTCCATCAATGAAACATTTGTTCTCCATAAACTCCAGCATCAGACAAAAGCGCCCCAACACATTGGGCTAGGCATATATTTGACCCTCGGCATACACTGTGATTTTGGTACACAATGGTTAGAAACCTGCGATCAAACTATATTGTATACTCCCTCCTGCTCAAAATAGGTTGCATATAAAATTTGGTCAAAGTTAAACTTCGAAAAGTTTAACCATGTATATTGATAAAAATATAAATATATAAAATAAAAAATTAATATTTTTTGAATTTTCATGAAATATATTTTCATATTTATGCTTTTGGTATAACAGATCTTCGTATTATTATCTATACTTTTAGTCAAAGCTTGCAAAGTTTAACCTGCACGCAAAATTGTGCGCATCATAATATGGGCAGGAAGGAGTATAAGTTTTTTTTTTCTAAAATACCCATGGGCATCCATATTACCGGTTACCTGAAATATAGGAAATACCCTGATTGTACACCTCTATTTTCAGTTCCGATGCGAAAACAGAATAAGAAGAACAAAAAATGTTGCCTTATAAATCTTATATGTTTGTGTAATAATGTACATGTCGTCGACACCAGTGCATACTTTGATCGCCTTCATCGTCACGGCCGGACGGCGCCGGTTGTCATGTCAATCAGTGCCACGACGGTTACGGTCACCGGAGGAGTTTGAGCGCCTTCTCGAGGACGGGCCTGAACCTGGCGATGTCGAGGCGGACGTCCTGCTTGCCGAGATAGATCTCATCGACGAGCGACCAGCTCTGCTTGTGTATGGGGCCGGGGTCCATGAACACCGGGTGGCTCCTCGGGTACAGCTCCGACAGCGTGCTCTCCTCCGCCGTGATGTTGTACTGCAGGTACCTCATGTTCATGTCCCTCGGCGGCACCCCGTACTCGTCCATGGCCAGCCCCTCCATCCGCCCCAGTGGTACCACCTGCATCACCACCGCATTCATCGGCAGGAACACCAGGTTCGTCAGCCCGGAACCGTGCACCGCCAGCATTGCGTCGAACGCGTTCACCGTCGCCGACGCCTCCGCCATCCGAGCCTGCCCGCTGTCGTCCTTCACTGTCTCGTCGCCTTGTTTCTTTGCCGGCGTCATCAGGTCCGACGCCGTCACCTCGAACCCGACGTCCTCGGCGGCGGCCATGATCTCCTCCAGGTTCATGAACCGTCGCCGCGACGGTCGCGTGACGACCAGCAGCCGCGGCTTCCTCCTCTCCTCGTCACCCTCCTCCGTCCGGATGGCGTGCTCCCGGGGTAGCCCGTACCGCCACATGAGGAACCGCTTGAAGTCCACCATGGACACGTTGTTCGGCGCGCGGCGCGGGTCAATGCTCAGGTCCTTGTGGCTCCTGAGCCCCACGGTCACGCTCCGGTAGCAGTGCACCCGCGCGTCGGCGTCGAGGTCCACCACCTCGTGCCGCGTAAGCCCATCCACGATCTCGCCGTACTTGCCGAACCACCACGCCTGCTTGTAGGTCACCAGGAGCTGCACCTCGCGCCCCAGGTGCCGCGTCGTGATGAAGAGAGGGATGATGTTGTCGTTGAAGTCGTGGTAGTAGTTGCCGCAGTACCCGCCGTTGGAGTAGAGCACGGCGGGCACGTCCTCGTGCATCACGTCGCACGCCGGAGCCTCGCTGGCGGAGGCGAGCCGCAGCGTGAACTCGGTGATGCCGTTCATGATGCGTGACTCCCCCTTGCGCGTGTACGGCTTCATCTTCCAGCTCGTCGCGTCGGCGGCGATCCATGTGGCGTTCGCGCCCACGACGTCCCCCGCGGTGGTGCCGCGGCGAGGGGTCACGATGAAGACCTCCGACGTGCTTCCACGGACGCGGATAGCGCCGGCCAGCTCGCAGTAGTCGGACCTCGTGTCGTTGAACTCGCAACTCACATGTGGCTCTGGGATGAACTCCTCCTCTGCATTGCACAAATTCACATCACAAATCATGATTCTTTCCCTGGATTAAGGAACTAATCAATCACATTGTATAATGCATGTTGATGATATACGCACCTGCCAAATTGAAGAAGCTCCTGCTATCCATCAAGAGCGATGGAAAAGGCTTGCCTGAAGATTAAAACCTCAGCGTCAAATCCACATTTCCATTACAATAATCGATGAGTATTGGCATGGTACTGATGAGTTCAACCATGAATTAATCAAACATCATAACCATTTCTCTGACAAAACAATGCATTGCGAGAAAGAATTTGTGGATACATACCTATCACCAAGAACTGAACCCCTGCGATGAGCAGCAGCAGGGAAAGGCTGCATGAAGGATGTCCCCTGCTTTTCTTTAAGCTCTTGCTCCTCAGAGGCAGAGGCACCTTCATCTCTGCAGCTTTACAACCTCACAAAGCAGACAGAGCTAGCTCCTATGCGACACTACTAATATCCACCATGGACGGAACGAACTCTTGAAGTACATTAGTGGTACGCACGGCAAGCCGATGATTACTTAACTCGGTGAGGAATTAAAAACAGGTACGATAATGACGGATTATCCTTCTAGCTCCCGCAATGCTTCCCATAAGGTTGCACGATCTTTGTGACTGCTCTCCATTATCAGTGTAGCCAAGAATACTAATATTTTCAGATGGAAAAACGCTGCAAAAAAATTTAAAACGGAGGCAAAAGCACCTTATCAAATAATAATAACGGTTTTGCTAATTTAGTTAGAGCATGTCTAGCAGGCCCCTTAAAACGCGCCCACCCCGTAAAATTTCGGCGGGATACGGGATGAGCGCGGTTTGGGCCGTCTAGCAGGCCCCGTATTCGGGCCGGCCCATTTCGGCGGAATACGGGCCCCTGCAAAATCACACCGCCGCCCCCTACATATACCGGGCAAAGGTGCGAGTGGGGGTCGAACCCTTCACTCGCAACCCTACCTCCGCCGTGCGTCGCCGCCTCCCCGCTAAGCTCCGGCGAGCAATTCCGCGCCGCTCGCCTCCGCATTGCCACCGCCGCTCGCCATGTCTTCACGCCTCACCAGTTTCACGTCGCCCGCGAGCGGATCGAAGCGATCCCGCTCGCCGGACATGCTCGAGGAGGCGTGGCGGCTCCAGTGCAAGCGGCCCGCCGCCGGGAGTCGGCGCGCGGCATGCAGGTACGACGGCTCCCTGTACATGCCGCCGTCGCTCCGCGAGTTCGCGCCGGGCGGGCTCTGGTACAAGGCGGATCCACCGCTCAAACCGATGAGCGGCCCCGTCTTCGAGAAATGGCGCGCCGACTGGGAGAGGAACCGCCGGTCAAAGGCGGCGTGGGAGGCGAGCACCAGCGGCGGATTCGCGCTGCCAGCCGGCGAGGAGGAGGAGGAGGCGGAAGACCCCCTCTTCTTGTAGGCGATGGCCGCGTCCCTCAAGGACGATGCCGACAAGAAGAGGCGGAGGAAGAAGAGGCGGCGGCCATCGCCGCCGTGAAGGAGATGGAGGCGCGGGAGGCGAAGGAGAACGCGACCATCATCTTCCTCGACGACTAGATAGGTTAGAAGTCGCGATTAGGATCGCACAATTCTGTATGTATGATCCGTATGTATGATCAACTATGAACTATGAACTATCGAACAAATTTCCCGGGGTTTTAAAATTTTTCAAATATACGGGGTGAAATACAGGGTCTGCTAGACGGAATGATCTAGCTATAAGTATTTTTTTGATACAGGGCCTTCTACTCGCATTTTACGAGGCAGAAAAGTAGGGGCATGTGAGACATGCTCTTAGAACTCATTCAACTAAAAAACCGTCTGATTTGCATCGTGACTCATGTGCCTATAAGTTTTTTTTAGATGGTGCCTATAAGTTCTAAGCGGAATTGCAATTGAGACTGTTGGTTGGAAGTGGGATTACAATGTTGCAGCTAATATTTTTCAGTTGTAAGTAAAGTTGCAACTAATATTATTCATGTATTAAGTAGTACATGTCTCTGATAAAATGTATCATATGGTTGACTACAAAGCCCTTAAAAATAGAATGTACCCTTTTGACTAGCATCTGCTGCCAGACTATCAGTGTGATCGTGCATGATTCCATCGCCATTGGAGAGTTGTCACTACTCCCCTCTGACTTTGCAACTTGCGTCGCTCTGGACACAGTGTGTATATGCATGATCGATTGGTTGATTGCAGGAAGGTAGTATTGCTGGCCACGTCGGTCTCAAGTAGACATGGTGACATTTATACGTGGGGAACTATTCCTTTGGTCCTACAAGAAAACGAGAAATAATATATCGTCGGTCACTAGTATAATGCAAGTGTATAACATAGAATGTAATATTTATCCACGCTACATGGCTTTGTCGTGCGCCACTTTGCACGGCAAAGACTCCTATATGCACGGCAAAGGCTTTGTCGTGCGTGTACGCACGGCAAAGTCTGCCCGGCAAAGAGGACGCCGGCAAAGCCAACGTTGCCGTGCGCATGGCCGTTATGCACGGCAAAGGCCTTGCCGTGCGTCCTCGTCTTTGCCGTGCGTGCGCCTCTTTCCCGTGCGGCAGCGCGTTGCCGTGCGCTCAGGGCTTTGCCGTGCGCGGTGACGTTGCCGTGCGGCCTTGCCTTTGCCGTGCGTGCAGACGTTGCCGTGCGGCTGCTCTGTGACGTGCGTTGGCTTTGCCGTGCGCCAGCATGCCAGCCCGCACGACAAAGATAGTTGCAGCACATCCTCCAGGAGCACAGGTGAGCGCCACGTGGCGCCTTTGCCGTGCGTGTGCACACAGCAAAGAGATCAAATGTCCTTTGCTGTGTGCATACACACGGCAAAAGCCCCTGATATTTTCATTTTTTGTTGTTTTTCATTTATCCCTGCATTTCAAATATTGCATTTCACAAATATAGCATATATAACATATATATCAACATATGATCACCAAACACATCAACACGTACAACACAACAAATACATCGAGCACACATAGTTCATGCATACAATCCATTACTGTTATCACCAGATTTTGGCCAAATCAGATATGGGCCGTAATGGAGATGGGCTTGAAGGATATACACGTGAGTATTTGAAGCGGCCTTGTGCGAAGAGTTTGGGCTAGATTGCCCGTATCTGTAAATTATAGTAGATTGCATCTTAGTTTAGAATTAAAAGATAGAGTTCAACTGCACGGTTAGGTGCACGTCCGAATTAGAAAGTCCCTTGGACTATAAATATGTATCTAGGGTTATCGAGAAAGGAGGACAATCACGTTCACAACAAACACAAATCAGGTGCATCGCCACCCTTGTTTCGAGGGTTTCTTCCGGTAGTGATGCTGCCTAGATCGCATCTTGCGATCTAGGCATCGCTTATTCGTTTATCTTGTGTTGCTCGTGAAGCGTTGTTGATGGCGAGTAACACTACTTATCATAGATGTTTTGGGGCTTGTATTGATGCTTTCTTACGCATATTTGCTTAGCTATGCCGTCCCTCGATATCTAGCTGCCCTTATACCTATCTAGGTGTAAGGGCAGCACCTTGCTTGTTCGTCGGTTAGTAGATCCAATCCATTATAGTTGCTCCTTGTTTCTCAAGGATTAGTTTAATATCCGTATGGTTAGGCCTTGCAAACGGGTTGAATGATCCGGTAGTGCGTAAGGTATAGTTTGCTATCTCTAAGAGGGATTGTTCCGGAATTAACTTAATGTTGGTTTTTAGGCCTCTTTTAGGGTTAGCTTTCTATCATCTTTCTATTAGGCTCAACTACGCGTAGGATGTTCCGATCATACGGTGAAAACCCTAAACCGTCGTGGATTGGTTTAACTTTGTGTTGATCACAGAGCCCCATGTCATCGTAAGCCCAACGTGAATCATGGGCGATCGGCTCTTGAGCCGATCCACAGCAACCTGAGAGCCGATCGGGCTCGTATTTAATGTTTACGTGTCTACCATGCAGAAACTAATCGAAGCAATCCAACACCTTCCCGACCAGGTATAGGTCAGTGGCACGCCCTGCAACCGCCAGGACGTGTGCCGGAACATTGCGGGACGACGCCGAGGGACCGGGCCACCCAGCAGCCTTGGCAGCCTCCCGCTCTTCGTGTTGCTTAACCACTGCTCGCCGTGGGTTTTGGTAACACATTTCGCACCGCGGGACATTCTTCTACAACAACCACGCAACATCCGAGATGGCGGAAGAACAGATCAAGTACGAGATCTACCTCGAGCCCAAGAAGAAATATGATGATCTCAAGGCCATCTTCGAAGCCGATCTCATCGGCTCTTTCGAGAAGACCCGTTCGCACGGGATTAGGTTCAAAGGGTTCAAACCCGAAGGCGCGCTTGAAGTGATAGATCTGTCCTCCTTCGGAGGACCGTACCAGAGCCCTGCGCCAGAAATCAACTATGCTGTGGCTCATTCCCTACATCGGGAGGGCCTCGTGAACACTTTGGAGCGTGTTGCGCTCGTGTGGTGCAAGAAATCATGAAGCATCGATTCCCCGTCGGACCTGCTGGGAACTCATCAGTGAGAAATACTCGTCTACACTAGGCCACCACCGCCGTATACGTTGGCAGCTCCACAGAACAAGGTTCACCGGCAGACGTCGTCTCAAGGTTGGAGGTGATCCTTGCGATTACCAATTCTTGTATGAGCCGCCAAGGAGATCCCGCATGGATACGTGTGCACATACGTGCCGGATCGCAACAATCGGATGAACCAGATTACGACAGAGGGACACAATGAGGGATTGCCACAGGAGGAGGAAGTTCTGGAGCAGGATGGGAGAAACAGGCGGGCTAGCTAAATATGCCACCGGACCAAGTCATGAAAGCTCAACCTCGCAGCTCCTGTGGATCGGTGCAATCTTGAGAGACCGTTCGTATCCGCCGAAGAAGAGAGTAATCGGCTATTCCAAGCCATATCCTAACGAGTATGACCTGATCCCACTACCGCCTAAATATCGGCTCCGACTTCACAAAATTCAGGGATGAGGGGTCTAGTTCAATCGAGCACGTGAGCCGATATTTGGCACATGGTCTCAAACACCAGCCACGTGTGAGGTTCTTCAACTCTCACGGGCCCAGCCTTTGGGTGGTACACCTGCCACGATTCGGTTCTGACGTGGAAGCAGCGGAATGAGTTTACATACAATATCATTCGAAGTTACGAAGGACATTGCCGATCCGACCCAGGTTCGCAAAGGCGAGGAGAGACAATGTCCGAATACATTCAGCGTTTCAGATTGTCAAGAACCGATGTTATTCGGTTCGTTTATCGAAGAAGAAGGAGCTGGCAGTGTGGCCCGCCGCAGCTCAAGGATCTGACTTTCCAGACTACACCACCGGGCACATGGTTCAGTTGACATCATATGAACAGCGCCACCTAATTGTACCAGACAAGTTCAAGCGCGTCGCCCGGTCGAGACGGAAGAAGATGAAGACTCGCGAAGATCAGGAGGTCGCCGTAGCTGAATGCGCTCGGGGGCAGTACCCGTGTCCCAAATGGGTGAAACAACCAGGGCCTGCAAAGGGTTTGACTTTGATTTAAGCAAAACAGAGAGATTTTTGATTTGTGCTGAAGGAAAAACAGCTAAAGTTACCCGAAGGCCACAAAATCCCTACGTTACAAGAGATGAACGGTAGGCCATACTGCAAGTGGCATCACACGTTCACCCATGCCACCAACGACCGCAAAGTGTTGCGCGGACAGATCAAATGGCGATAGAACAAGGCCGATTACTTCGGTCAGTTTGCCATGAGAGTTGACACGCATCCGTTTCGGAAGTCAACATGGTCGATCGTAGTCATTGCTTAAGGAGCAAGCCAGGCTTCTCTTTTGATATCAACATGGCAGGGCTTGTAGACCGCCGTGGCAAGGATAAGCCAGAAAGCAGTCATTCCCATGGCAAAGATAAAGCGGAGGCCGATCCACGTGACCGGCCCGACATGATAACAGACGGTACCTGATCGAGGAAGAAGTGAGAAGCGTGCGGTATTAACGACCACTCTCCGCACATCTCCTTAGCAAATATGAGCAAGAGCATGGCGACGTCGCGCTACGACGTAGATGACGAGAGATATCGTCGGTCTGATGCAGATGACAAGAAGTATCGTCGATATGATAGAGACCAAGAAGGGTATGAGCGTCACCCTAGACAGAGGTCGAGAGAGCAAGAGGACATGGATAAGCATTGGGACTGCCCTTTTTTCAAACACTGCTGGGACTCAGGAATGAGCCGATTGCCAACAATTGAGAACTGCCAGAATGTAGACGGAAGAGGAAGGGAACAAATGAAGTTTCAGTGTTCAAGCGTCGCAGGGCCTCTCCACCTCACGTACGAGCTGAGTCGTCTCAAGATGAAGACTTCGGGAGTCGATGAAGAAGAAGATAGGTATCACCGGCCACGGTGGTGTCCCGATGGACTCAGCCACCCCAAAGCGAGGTGCAGCGGCTACGGCTTAGAGGAAGCCGTTGCCTGCCAAAACCCACCGACGAGCAATTGGTTAAGCAACACGAAGAGCCGGAGGCTTCCAAGTGGCACCCGGTCCCTCGACGTCGTCCCGCAAATGCTCCGCACACGACCGGCGGTTGCAAGGGCGTGCCACCTGACCTATACCTGGCCAGGAAGGTGTTGGATTGCTCGACAGTTCCCTGCATGGCACACGTAAACATTAAATACGAGCCCTATCGGCTCTCAGGTTGCCCTGCGGATCGACTCAAAGAGCCGATCGCCCCATGGTTCATGTTGGATTTTCAATGACATGGGGATCCTGCTGATCATAACAAAGCTAAACCAATCTACGACAGTTTAGGGTTTTCACCGTATGATCGGAACATCCTACACGTAGTTGAGCCTAATAGACACGAAAGATAATGGAAAACTAACCCTAAAAGAGGCCTAAAAACCAACATTAAGTTAATTTCCGGAACATCCCTCTTAGGACTAACAAACCATACCTAACGCACTACCGGATCGTTCAACCCGTTTGCAAGGCCTAACCATACGGATATTAAACTAATCCTTGAAGAACAAGGAGCAACTATAACAGATCGGATCTACTAAGTAACGAACAAGCAAGATGCTGCCCTTACACCTAGAGCTAGATATTGAGGGACGGCATAGCTAAGCAGATATGCGTAAGAAAAGCATCTATGCAAGCCCCAAAACATCTACGATAAATAGTGCTACTCGCCATCAGCAACGCTTCAAGACGAGCAACACAAGGTAAACGAATAAACGTTGCCTGATCGCAAGATGCGATCTAGGCAGCATGGTGCTTACCCGGAGAAACCCTCGAAAGGGGTGGCGATGCGCCTGATTTGTGTTTGTTGTGAACGTGATTGTCCTCCTTTTCGATAACCCTAGATACATATTTATAGTCCAAGGGACTTTCTATTCGTGCACCTAACTGCACGGGTCAAACTCTATCTTTTAATCTAAACTAAGATGCGATCTACTAATACTATACACGGGCAATTAAGCCCAAACTCTTCGCGCAAGGCCGCTTCAAAGATGCTCCGTGCATATATCTTTTAAGCCCATCTTCACTTACGGCCCATCTCCTGATTTGGCCAAAATCCGGTGATAACACATGCCCCCGGTTTTGGTAATGATAATTGCAAAACCATCCTATTTTTCCTTCGAGGGGTCATGTCGTGGCAGAGAACCGTCGCAGATTCTTCATCATGACACCTTGCCTTTCAACTTCTCTGCACGATTTGACAGTTTTGGCACCTCATCCTCGAAAACTGCTTAAGCATTAAATCTCTGCTATATCCCCTTTTATTTAGCCACTTCTTGCAGTTTCCGTCTCCATCCCCTTGCTCTGAACCAACCGTCAGCCAAAAACCCTCTCTGCCACCATGTCTTCTCCTTCTTCCTCATCGAGCCTCTCCGTCCAGTCCTCCCGCTCCGGGAGCCGACGCCGTGGGACCCCAGGAGGCCCATGCGGCAACATCCGTCGCGCCATAGCCGACGGGGACGAGTCGAGCCACGACTTCTCCGTCTGGTCGGAGGACGACCAGTCCTCGACCGACGGGAGAGCGACCTCCGCTTCCTGCACGGGAACGGAGGAGGAGAGCGACGACGACCGCTTCCTCGGGGCGATTTCACCTCCTCCGAGGAGGTGAAGGAGGAAGAAGAGGAGGAGGACGACACCTCCTCCGACGAGCCGCCGGCCAAGCGCCTCTGTCCTTGGCCGGCAACCCAGCGACTTCGACAGACGACGACGACGCCGACGAGAGGACGAGGACAATGAGGGTCCCGCCGGCGGTCGCCGCGCAGCACGACGAGCCGGCCGGAGGCGATGGCGATGACGACGACGAGGGCAGCAGCGGCCCCTAGATAGAATAGAGCTAGGAGCCGTAGATGGGGCAATGTATCCCCTAGTAATTTCTTTTGAGAGCAATCAGCTCCTTCCATGTAAGAAATCCGATTATCAATGAAGAAATTCCCCCAATTTGACTTTGTCGATCTCTTCCATATTGATTTAGCCGATTCTCCCCTATCTTGATTTTGCCGATTGTCAGCCTGATCAACGCTCAATGAGCCGATGGCAACGCATCGGTCTCTTGTAACAGATTTCAAGATAGATCAATCCAGATCCAATCAAACAGGACCAAACCGCAATCGTGCAGACCTCAAATCTTGGAAATCCGAACCTCCTGAGCTTAATGTTAGCTTTAACGGCCAAAATTCCGGAGTCAATGCCTTCAGGAGAACTCCAGGACCATTGCTGAACACCTTGATGCTGAAGCTAAAACTTCTGCATAACAGATACCATTTGCTCACAACTTTCCTTGTGATGTTTTGTTCCTCTGCAGCAACAAACTGGTCCAGAGCCTATCAATGATAATGGCTCCTCTTCAAACTCCTTCATCAATTCTGGTGGTTTCCTTCTGAAAGAACTCACCACTTTCCAATACGGCTATGATGCAGAGCTAGCCGATTTTAACAGAATCGGCTCCCAAGAGCAAAGGATCATCAGGGGCAGCTGCCGAGCCTCAGTCAAGGCGAGAACAATAGCAAAGAAGGTGGCTGCCAGGAAAACTTTGAAGGTGTAAACACCCCTCTAGACTTTGGTTATCCTATTAAGTCCAGTAATCCTGCTCTTGTAGACTTCCCCCGAAGATGATATCATCAAGGACATGCAATCCAGCTGATGGAGCTCCAACTTGGACACCTCCGGATACACCATCATGCAGAACACACCATCATGCAGAACTAGCCAGATGCGTCACCATCGGCTTTCAAGAACAGGGTCAGCCCTTCACTCCCATCAAAACAAGATGGGAAAGCTTATGCACCAGGAGCCGATGTACCACGAGGGCTCAGCAGGACCAGCAAATCCCTTCCTTGAACCAAGAAGCTTCTCATGCAATGGCTCTTTAACCCCTCCTGGCTCAATTCTTGTGATTTGCTGCTTAGATCGCTCACCATCCTTGACGATTACTCTGCAGTTGAAGCCCTGGCCAATCGTGACGTTGCCTGTCTTCAAGTCATTTTTCTTTACTGATGCCTGATCAAGTGGCAGCTTAAACTCGTAATTCTAAAGTCGATGTCCGAGCATCGCAACGTGCTAAAAATTTGTATTTCGATTTTTTATTGGCCGATCGATTCATGAATCGGCTTCCTGGGTACATACTTCATGGTGTCTTGTACCTTCTCCGTGTGTATGCCCCCAGCCGAATCCTTCAAGTGATTGAAGATCTCGGCTTTTCAGCCAATTCAAGCTTTTCTCGCCACTCACCATGCGAAATAGCACATCAGGAACATGGGTGGTGGGAATAGTTTTAGCCGATTGCTAGAATCGGCTCCCCTTGCGTTGGTGATCCAACTTATTTGTAAAAATGTTGGCCATGGATTATCCCCAGGACCAATGTTGATCTCTCCTAGTCCATCAGCTGTAAACCCATATCTCAGCTGTCCATTGCCTGCCGAATCAATGATGAACACAGTAAAAGGTAGGTTGAGGCTAATTGTGGCCGATTGCTAGAATCGGCCTCCTTTTCCATTGCAATGTTGAACGAGGGTTTACAACTTCTCTCTGCTACGACGACGTGGCATGTTTGAAGTGAGATCCTTGTTTATTTTTTGGGGCCGATCGCAGGATCGGCCTTGCCACGTCGTCCGTAGACTTGGATCTTGCTACTCTGTCAGCCGTGGATAAGACCAGCCTCACCCGTTTTTGTAGCTTCGATGCGCTCACAGCCGTCCATTGATTCCGAAAGCGGCTCTTGGTCATTCGCTTCTCATGTTCATGGCAGCCAAAGAGATATCGACTGAATCATCTGCATGAACAACCTCCACTTCATCTCCATCCCATTGTATGATGCACTGATGCATTGTGGATGGAATGCAGCAGTTAGCAACATAACTACTCTTGCTGTCGACGATGAAGAAGGACGTGGGGATGGTCTTTCGGCCGACAGTTAAGTCCACGTTCAGAACACCCTTGGCTTCGACGGTTGGCCGTTGAAATCGCTTAGTGTGACGTTGGTCTTGATCAGATCTTCAGAGAACGTCCCAAACGTCGTAACATGGAGTACGGCATTAGGTTGACTGCGCTCCCGTGTCAACCAGCATCTTGCCGATAGGCTGCCCGTTGATATAACCCTTCGTACAGGGCCTTCAGATGCCTATAGCTCCTTTCGTGGCTTCTCAAAGATAACCGCCGCGGCCCGTAATCAAACGTGCCACCGATACTTCGTCTTTTGGAGCACAAAACTCGACGGGATAACGAACACCATGTTTGTATCAGCCGATGTCCCCGCATTTTCTTTGGGTCGCCACACTTTCTTCGGTGGGCGAGCTTCGTCTCTAGTGTTTGTTGAATTTTCACGGCCAGATCAGGCCGTGCTTTCCTCAACGTGTGTGCTCTGCGCCTCGGCATCTTCCAAATTTCTGAGCCGTTGCACTCGCTTTGGGAGTGGCTGAGTCCATCGTGACACCACCTTGGTCGGTGATATCTCTTCTTCTTCCGACTCTTCAAAGTCTTCATCTTGGGATGACTCACTCGTTTGTTCTGAGGGGGAAGAGGTCCTAGACGCTGAACACCGAAACTTCGTTTGTTCCCTTCCTCTTCTGCTACATTCGGGGCAGTTCTCGATTGTAGGCAATCGGCTCATTCCAGAGTCCCAGCAGTGTTTGAAGAAAGGACAACTCCAATGTCTGTCCACGTCCTCTTGCTCCCTTGACCTCCCTCTGGAGTGACGCTCATACCCTTCGTATCGACGGTATTTCCTTGTCCGCATCGA
Organism: Lolium multiflorum; assembly: GCA_030979885.1. Taxonomy (NCBI): domain Eukaryota; kingdom Viridiplantae; phylum Streptophyta; class Magnoliopsida; order Poales; family Poaceae; genus Lolium; species Lolium multiflorum. The sequence goes on from JAUUTY010001916.1 coordinate 150,341, forward strand.
CCGACGATATCTGTCATCGTCTACGTCGTAGCGTCGATGTCGGTCGTATCGTTGTTCATATTTGTTAAGGAGGTGCGCGGAAAGTGGTCGTTGATACCGCACGCTACCACCTCTTCCTCAGTCAAATACCGTCTCATCATGCCGGGGTCACGTGGATCGGCCTCCTTTATCTTTGCCGCGAGCGCGCTTCTCGGCTTATCCTCGTCATGGCGATCTGCAAGCCCTGCCATATTGATGTCAAACGAGAAACCTGGCTCGCGTCCTATGCACTGGCTGAGATCGACCATGTTGACTTCCGGAAACGGCTGCGTGTCAACTCTCATGGCAACCTGACCGAAGAGTAATCGGCCTTGTTCTATTGCCATCCGAATCTGTCCGCGCAGGACCTTGCGTTGGTGGTATGGGTGAACGTGTGATGCCATTTGCGTATGGCCTGCCGTTCATCTCTTGTGGCGTGGGATTTTGTGGCCTTCGGGTAACTTCTTGTTTCTCCTTCAGAAGAAATCAAAAATTTGCTCTGTTTTGCTCAAATCGAAGTCGAACCCCTTCATCGGCCCCGGTTGCTTCACCCACTTGCAGGACACAGGTTTTGCCCCCGAGTCCACTCAGCTACGCGACCTCCCGATCTCCGCAGAGTCTTCATCTTCGTCTGTCTCGATCGGGCGACGCGCTTGTACTTGTCTTGGTACACTTGGATGGCGTTGTTCATATGCTGTCAACTTCTGAACCATGTGCGCCTGTGTACTACTCTGGAAGGTCACATCTCTAAGCGGCGCTGATAGTCCTGCTACCGCCAGCTCGATGCTTCCTTCTCGCTAGGCGAACCGAATAACATCGGTTTATGACGGTCCTGAACCTCTGGATGTACTCAGATACCGTCTCTCGTCTCTGAACTTGGGTCGATCGGCAAGGCTAGCTTCCGTAGTTTCCGAATGGTATTGTACATGGAATGCTCTTCCAGCTGCTTCACGTCCGAACCGAGTCTGGTAGCAACGAGGTGTACCACCCAAAGGCTGGACCCGTAAGAGACTGCGAGAAAAGCCTCACACGTAGCTCGTCTGAAGACCATGCCCAATCGTGCCAAGTATCGGCTCACGTGCTCGATCGAGCTGGTTCCTTCGATCCACTAAATTTGGTGAAGTCGTGAGCCGATACTTAGGTGGCAATGGGATCAGTCGTAGTCGTTGGGATACGGCTTGGAATAGCCGATCATTCTCTTCTTCGGCAGGATGCCGAACTGGTCTCTCATGATTGCGGTGATCTCATCCACCGTAGGAGCCGCAGAAGCTGATCGTTCATGACGTGTATTGGTGGCGTATTTAGTTAGCCACGCGCTTCTCCCAACCTTCCTGCTCGACTCCTCCCGCGTGGCAGTCCTTCCCGCTGCAACCTGGGTCATCCATTGTTGCAGTCCACGTATGTGCACACGTATCCATGTGGAATTTCCTTGGGCGGCTCATACAGGAATTGGTAGTCGCCGGATCACCTCCAACCTTGTAGACGACGTACGCTGGTGAACCTTGTTGCTGTGGAGCTGCAAACGTGTGCTGCAGTGGTGGCCTTGTATAGAGCGGTATCTCTCCTTGATGAGTTCCTAGAGCAGGACCTGACGGAGAGTGTTCACCAAGCTCTCAGCATGCCGATGAAGAGAGTGAGCAACGGCATAGTTGACTTCCTGTCGCAGGGCTCTGGTACGTTCGTCCGAAGGGAGAGATAGATCTAGTCCATCCAGCGCGCCTTCGGGTTGGAACCCTTTGAACTTGATCCCGTGCGAACGGGTTTTCTCAAAAGCGCCGATGAGATCGGCTTCCAAGATTGCCTTGAGTTCATCGTATCTCTTCTTATGCTCAGGAGGCAGATCTTCATACTTGACGGTTCCGCCGCGACGCAGATGACGACATGGTTGTCGGAAGATTGTCCCGATGTCCCACCGGGCGTGACAGAATGTGTTGCCTACCAAAACCCACCGGCGAGTGGTTAAGCAACACGAAGAGCCGGGAGGCTTCCAAGGCGGCAGCGGGCCCCGGTCCCTCGACGTCGTCCCGCAAATGCTCCGCACACGACCCGCGGCAGGGCGTGCCACGACCTATACCGGCCGGAAGGTGTTGGATTGCTTCGATTAGTTCCCTCGCATGGCAGACATGTAAACATTAAATACGAGCCCTATCGGCTCTCAGGTTGCCCTGCGGATCGGCTCAAAGAGCCGATCGCCCCATGGTTCATGTTGGATTTTCAATGACATGGGGATCCTGCTTGATCATAACAAAGCTAAACCAATCTACGACAGTTTAGGGTTTTCACCGTATGATCGGAACATCCTACACGTAGTTGAGCCTAATAGACACGAAAGATAATGGAAAACTAACCCTAAAAGAGGCCTAAAAACCAACATTAAGTTAATTCCCGGAACATCCCTCTTAGGACTAACAAACCATACCTAACGCACTACCGGATCGTTCAACCCGTTTGCAAGGCCTAACCATACGGATATTAAACTAATCCTTGAAGAACAAGGAGCAACTATAACAGATCGGATCTACTAAGTAACGAACACGCAAGATGCTGCCCTTACACCTGGATAGGTGTAAGGGCAGCTAGATATTGAGGGACGGCATAGCTAAGATATGCGTAAGAAAAGCATCTATGCAAGCCCCAAAACATCTACGATAAATAGTGCTACTCGCCATCAGCAACGCTTCAGACGAGCAACACTAGGTAAACGAATAAACATTGTGTTGCCTAGATCGCAAGATGCGATCTAGGCAAAGATGGTGCTTACCCGGGAGAAACCCTCGAAAGAAGGGGTGGCGATGCGCCTGATTTGTGTTTGTTGTGAACGTGATTGTCCTCCTTTCTGATAACCCTAGATACATATTTATAGTCCAAGGGACTTTCTAATTTGCACCTAACGTGCACGGGTCAAACTCTATCTTTTAATCTAAACTAAGATGCGATCTACTAATACTACAGATACACGGGCAATTAAGCCCAAACTCTTCGCGCAAGGCCGCTTCAAAGATGCTCCGTGCATATATCTTTTAAGCCCATCTTCACTTACGGCCCATCTCCTGATTTGGCCAAAATCCGGTGATAACAAGCCTAAGCTCAGTACCTATATACGTTGAGGAAAGCACGGCCCGATCCGCCGTGAAAATTCAGCAAACATTGGAGACAGAGGCACGGCCACAAAATAAAGTGTGGCGCCCCAAACAGACAAGAGCCGATGTAGAGGCATCGGCTGATACAAACATGGTGTTCATACTCCCGTCAGAATTTGGTGCTCCAAAAGACGAGAGGTGTCGTAGCACAGTTTGATCAAGGTCCACGTGTCATCTTTGAGAAACCGCGAGATAGAAGCTACATGCATTTGAAAGCCCTATACCCGAAAGGTTACATCAATGGGCAGCCTATCGGCAAGATGTTGGTTGATACAGGAGCGGCAGTCAATATAATGCCATACTCTATGCTACGACGTTTGGGACGTTCCAATGAAGATCTGATCAAGACCAACGTCACATTAAGCGATTTCAACGGCCAAGCGTCGAAGCCAAGGGTGTTCTGAACAGACCTGACCGTAGGCCGAAAAACCATCCCTACATCGTTCTTCATCGTAAAGAAAAGCACTTATGCTGTCCTACTAGGGAGAGATTGGATCCACGCAAACTGTTGCATTCCATCCACAATGCATCAGTGCATCATACAATGGGATAAAGATGAAGTGGAAGTAATTCATGCAGATGATTCGATCGAGATCTCGCTAGCCGCCATGAACATTTGGGATGCAAACGACCAAGAGCCGATCTCTGGAATTAATCTGGACGGCTGTGAGCGCATCGAAGCTTCAAAAAACGGGGTGAGGCTGGTCTTATCCACTGGCCTGACAGAGTAGCAAGATCCAAGTCTATAGACGTGCGTGACAAGGCCGATCCCAGCGATCGGCCCCAAAAAATAAAAATAAAATGTCTTACCTCAAGCTTGTCACGTAGCCATAGTAGAGAACCAAAAAGTTGTAAACCCGCATTGAACGTTGCAATGAAAAAGGAGGCCGATTCTAGCAATCGGCCAAAATTATCCTCAACTTGCCTTTTGCCTGTGTTCAGCATTGATCTAGCAAGTGACGGAAAGCTGGGGTATGGGTTCACATCAGCTGATGAGCTGGAAGAGATTGACATTGGTCCTGGGGATAAGCCACGACCAACCTTTATCAGCAAAAAGTTGGATCCACATCTGAGGAGCCGGTTGATAGCCTTGTTGAAGGAGTACCCAGATTGTTTTGCATGGGATTTTACAGAGATGCCTAGATTAGACATGAGCATCATCGAGCATCGGCTCCCTCTGAAGAAAGGATTTTGGCCGTTCCAGCAGCGAGCACGACAGATGAAGGCCGAAATCTTGGTGGAAGTCAAGAAAGAGATCCAGAAGATGTTGGACGCCGGGTTCATCAGGCCGTGCAGGCTGAATGGATTTCCAATGTCGTACTGTGGAGAAAAAGGATGGCCGATGGCGCGTCGCCATAGATTTTCGGAATCTCAATAGTGCCACTCCAAAGGATGAATATCCGATGCCGAGAGACGTTGATCAATGCAGCTTGGCCATAAAGTTTTAAGCTTCATGGATGGCAATGCCGGGTACAATCAAATCTTTATGGCTCCAGAAGATATAAACAAGACGCATTCAGAGTACCAGGCTCAGTAGGCTTGTTTGAATATGTAGTCATGACATTTGGACTGAAGAATGCCGGCGCAACATATCAACGAGCCATGAATTACATCTTTCATGATTTAATCGGCAAATTGGTGGAGATTTACATCGATGACGTGGTGGTGAAGTCTGTTTTCGGTGGACGGACACTTGGAAGATTTGCGACACGTCCTGGACCGAACTAGGAAGTTCGGACTAAGAATGAATCCAAAGAAGTGTGCCTTTGGTGTGACGGCCGGTCAGTTCTTGGGTTTCTTGGTTCATGAGCGTGGAATCGAGATCGGCCTAAAAAGCCAAGAGGCAGTAACGATGAAGCCACCCACTACGAAGAAGGAACTTCAATGTCTCATCGGCAAAATCAATTTCGTCGGAAGGTTTATCTCCAACTTGTCGACGAATCGAGCCGTTCATGGGACTGGTCAAAATCAAGTCTGATGAGGAGTTTCGCAGGGAGCAACAGCAAGCATTTGACGATATTAAGGAATACTTGACGAAGCCACCTGTGTTGGTTCCACCACAGCAAGACAGGCCCTTCTACATTTACTTGTCAGTAGCTGACACCTCCATCGCGTCCGTCGTGGTGCAGGTTTATGATGGTCTGGAAAAGTGGTTTTCTACCTCAGCAGAAGGATGTTGGATGCGGAAACGAGGTACCTCGAGATCGAGAAGTTGTGCCTCTGTTCTTCACCTGCACCAAGATTCAGCACATCTTGCTGAAAGAAATCATCGTCATATGCAAATCGGATGTCATTAAGCACATGCTGTCGGCTCCTGTGTTGAAAGGCCGACTCGGCAAATGGATGTTTGCTTTATCGGAATTTGATATCCGGTATCAGCCTGAAGCGTCAAAGGACAAGCATTGGCCGATCTTATTGCTGAACGAATCAACACGGACGTTGCAGCGCTATCTGTGCGTGCATGGACCATGTTTTTCGACGGATCGGTCTGTGAGGATGGGTGCGGCATCGGCGTGCTACTCATGTCGCCTCGGGGGCAACGTATTCCTTCTCCATCGGGATATCTACCCCTTGCACCAACAATGTTGCTGAGTATGAAGCGATGTGCAAGGGAATAGAGTTGCTATTGGACGCCGGGCAGAGCATTGAGATCTTCGGGGATTCCAAGTTGGTGATTTCTCAACTCACGGAGGAGTATAAGTGTGAGAGCGAGTTGCTCTTCCCATTATGGATGCAATGCCGTGAGCTGATGACACAATTCAGGTATATCAACTTCCATTGGATCCCAAGATCGCAAAATACCGAGGCGAACGACCGCACAAACGGCGTCGGATACAAGGACGTAGCCGATGGAGCCGATTTTCAGGTGCAGTTCATGGAACCCGATGATTGGAGAGCCGATATCTTCAATTACTTGAAAGATCCGGCTCGGGGCACCTAAACGGATAAGATACAGGGCCATGAAGTACGTCCTGATCGGCGATGACATGTTTCTACAGGACTTTGGAAGGATTACTTCTCAAATGTTTGGGACCGGCCGAGTCTAATCTGCTCTTGCATGAGGTGCATGAAGGTGCCTGTGGAACTCACCAATCGGCTCATAAGATGAAGTGGCTGATCGGATCGGGATTTTATTGGCCCACCATGCTTGAAGATTGTTTCAAGTACTATAAAGGGTGTCAAGCGTGTCGAAGTTTGGGAGCATTCAGATGGTACCGCATCAGCGATGAATCCCATCATCAAGCCGTGGCCGTTCCGAGGTGGGGCATGGATATGATCGGCAAGATACATCCTCCTTCGAGCAAAGGCCACGTATGGGTTCTGGCCATTGATTATTTTACTAAATGGGTGGAGGCCGTCCCTATGAAGGCAGTGGCATCATCAGATGTTGTCGATTTTGTGAGGGAGCATGTCATTCACAGATTTGGTATTCCCCAGATATCACGACCTATGGAGGTTCGGTTTTCGTTTCTAAGGAGTTTAGGAAGTTCTGAGGATATGGGAATCAAGCTGATCCGATCGTCTCCATATTATGCTCAAGCAAATGGACAGGCGAAGCATCCAACAAGAGCTTGATCAAGCTGATTAAGAGGAAGATCGACGAGCATCCTAGACGTTGGCACGAGGTAGTCGAAGCATTATGGGCTTATCGCATGTCGTGTCATGGAGCAATAAAACCTCGCCATACCATCTGGTCTATGTACAAGAAGCTATGTTACCCTGGGAAATCAAGGCTGGTTCGAGAAGGATTACATTTCAGAATGATTTAACTACTGAAGAATATGCAGCCCTGATGAGTGATAGCATTGAGGATGCAACGGAACTCAGACTTTGGTCACTTGAGAAAATCAAGGAGAATAAAGCCAAGGTGGCCCGCGCATATAATAAGAAGGTGAAGCCAAAGGAGTTCCAGGTTGGTGATCTGGTATGGGAAGCTGTGTTGCCGTTGGGGACTAAGGACAAAATGTATGGTAAATGGTCTCCAAATTGGCACGGCCCATACAAAGTAGACCAAGTTTTAAAGGGTAATGCATACATGCTCGAGCAGTTGGATGGTGTGAAATTCCCAGTGGCTGTCAATGGCCAGCATCTCAAGAAATATTTCCCAAGTATGTGGGATGATGGGCATGATAGGATGCATTAAATCGGCCAAAAAAAAATTAAAATTTTTGGGAACAGCCGATGCACAGCCATCGACTTTAGAATAAAAACAGCCGATGCGCAGTCATCGACTTTAGAGGTACAAAGCATCATGGTCGGGTATCAAGTTATTTTCTAAATCTGAAGATTGTTTGCTTGAACCTGTCTAGTTGGTTATCAGATTGGCTTTATGGGCGTCTGATGGTAAAAAGCCGATACGATGCTATCGGCTCTTGAGGCGTTGACCACCTTTGACAATCGGAAGATGAAGAAGATATGAAATCGGATGATTGAAAGTTAAATTGGAAGAACATTTTCATTGATTCAAAGGGGATTTTACAACGAAGAGCTAATTGCTCTCAAAAGGGGATCATCTGAGTGCCTAATGCACTGCTACTAGCCCTATACTACTCCCTAATCTAAGGGCCGTCACTACCCTCGTCGTCGCCGTCGTAGGCGCGCTACCGGCGGGCTCTTCGCCGCGATGAAGCCGCCGAGTCCTTCATCCTCCTCCTCGTCGTCGTCGTCGTCGTCCCGACCGGCCCACTCCGAGGCGCTTGGCCGGCGGTACCCGGCGGAGGAGGAGTCTTCCTCCTCCGACTCCTCCGCCTCTTCTTCCTCCTCGTCGGAGGAGAGATCCGCCTGCCATGAGAGGAGGTCGTCCTCGCTCGCCGATTCCAGCCCCGTCGACGAGGAACCGGAGGTCTTCTTCCCCGACGGTGCGGGGTTCGTCGTCCTCCGACTCGATGGCGAAGTCCCATTCCCTCACGTCCCAATACTCGGGCGCGAGAGCCTCATAGATGGCCATCGATTGACCTCCGGCTCTCACTCGAGGAAGAGGATTGGGAGGAGAGAGCCGATGAAGCGGAGGAGGAAGAGGAAGACATGGCTACAGAGGGAGAGGGTTTTTGGCCGACGGCTAGTTCGGACCAGGGGAATGAAGAGGTGAATTGTTCGATGCGGTTAAATAAAAGGAGATATAGTGGAGATTTAATGCGCGTTTTCGAGGATGTGGTGCCAAAGCGTCAAATCGTGCAGAGAAGTTGAGAAGGCAAGGTGTTATGATGAAGAATACTGCGACGGTTCTGCTCGCCACGACATGACCCTTCGAAGGAAAACAGGGTGGTTTTGAAATTATCATTACCAAAACCAGGGGGGCATGTGTTATCACCGATTTTGGCCAAATCAGGATATGGGCCGTAATGGAGATGGGCTTGAAGGATATACACGTGGAGTATTTCTGCGGCCTTGTGCGAAGAGTTTGGGCTAGATTGCCCGTGTCTCTGAATTATAGTAGATTGCATCTTAGTTTAGAATTAAAAGATAGAGTTTAACCCGTGCACGGTTAGGTGCACGCCCAATTAGAAAGTCCCTTGGACTATAAATATGTATCTAGGGTTATCGAGAAAGGAGGACAATCACGTTCACAACAAACACAAATCAGGCGCATCGCCACCCCTTGTTTCGAGGGTTTCTTCCGGGTAAGCATCATGCTGCCTAGATCGCATCTTGCGATCTAGGCAGCATACGTTTATTCGTTTATCTTGTGTTGCTCGTCTGACGTTGTTGATGGCGAGTAACACTACTTATCATAGATGTTTTGGGGCTTGTATTGATGCTTTTCTTACGCATATTTGCCTAGCTATGCCGTCCCTCGATATCTAGCTGCCCTTATACCTATCTAGGTGTAAGGGCAGCACCTTGCTTGTTCGTCGTTTAGTAGATCCAATCCGTTATAGTTGCTCATTGTTTCTCAAGGATTAGTTTAATATCCGTATGGTTAGGCCTTGCAAACGGGTTGAATGATCCGGTAGTGCGTAAGGTATAGTTTGCTATCTCTAAGAGGGATTGTTCCGGGAATTAACTTAATGTTGGTTTTAGGCCTCTTTTAGGGTTAGCTTTCTATCATCTTTCGTGTCTATTAGGCTCAACTACGCGTAGGATGTTCCGATCATACGGTGAAAACCCTAAACTGTCGTGGATTGGTTTAACTTTGTGTTGATCAAGCAGGAGCCCCATGTCATCGTAAGCCCAACGTGAATCATGGGGCGATCGGCTGAGCCGATCCACAGGGCAACCCGAGAGCCGACCGGGCTCGTATTTAATGTTTACGTGTCTACCATGCAGAAACTAATCGAAGCAATCCAACACCTTCCGACCAGGTATAGGTCAGGTGGCATGCCCTTGCAACCGCCAGGACGTGTGCCGGAACATTGCGGGACGACGTCGAGGGACCAGGGCCCACCCAGCAGTCTTGGCAGCCTCCCGGCTCTTCGTGTTGCTTAACCACTGCTCGCCGGTGGGTTTTGGCAGGTAACAATTACATAGTGTCCATCCATATAGCAATGTCCATTATTAAAATCCATTACAAGTGCGAACAATCCATTACAACAACGACAAGTACACGATGACCATTTCATCAACCTTGTCCTCCTCCATTGCTTCCGCCGGCCTCATCGTCATTGCCTTGTGACATATAATCTACAAGGTTGATGGAATTAGCATTTGCATTTGCATATTGAACACTTGAACAAGTACAAGTAGCGGGTTGGGCACAAGTGTAGGAGGACTCACCGTGGTTCATGCTCCGGATGATGTTCGTGTTGTTCACGGTGAGAGGTGTCACCGGGCTCTGAGTGGACGGTGGCGGCATCCACGGCAACGAGAAAGGAGGAACATGAAGACTTCCCGGTGGAGAAGACAGAACCGTCTGGCTCATCAGCCAGTTCATCTGTGCCTGATGCTGCTGCATCATCTGCTGCTGCTGTTGGATCTGCTGCATCATCTGTGTGGTGCTGCTGGTACTTACCTGCTGCTCCATCTGTCGTGCGTGCTCCTGGGACGCCTGCCCCTTTGCTGCCATCTCCGCCTACGATGTGTTGCCGCGATGTCATTAACATTTCAATGGAAAGCATGTAAAGGAAAGGTAGAGGCCCGAGGAAGAACATACCCGTAACCGCTCGACAGCTAGATCCGAAGTCCGTGGCCGGGTCTCTACCTCAGGCTGGCCGCTCTTACGACCACGACGGAGAGAGGGAACCTTCGCTGGGTCGACGCACTGTCACCAAGCCATAGGCGGCCATGCTTCAAGCCTTCTCCCGCAAGCACCGCAACCTCAGGGTCAAAATCCTCGGCCTCTGGGTTGGCGTCCTCGTCGTACTTCTGCTTGAACTTGGAGACATACGATATACACTGGGTCTCGGATTGCGGGTTAACCCACACCGAACCCGTCTCAGGATCCGGCGTCTTCCTTTGCTTCATCTTCTTTATCACGGCAAAGACGTTAGACTTCACTCATGTCCTGACTTCCTGCAAAAGAGAACATGTAATTAAGTGAAGTGGCACACCCTTGCGGAGTTAACAATAAATAACGTGAATTCAAAGAATGAAGGAACCATTAATTTGCTCACCTCGTTCTGCAGGTGAAGAGAGATGGGGATACTGCCTTGGATATGCGATCCACCTCGCATCTCTGCCCGCTTCTTCTTGCCCTCCTCGTGCTTCTTGAGGTACTGGGGGCGTGTCCACCACATGACCATCGCCAGAAAGCACTGCTTGTTGTTGCCGACGTACTGAGGAGGGTTCTACATACACAAGATAAACCCATTATGGTAAAATAAACTACATGGCCATAAAGAAATCAATAACACATAAATGCAAATACCTGCAGGTAATACTACGGCTGCATGAGCGTGTCGCGAGCGTCCTCCTTAGTCATATGGACGAAGCGGTCGGCGTGCCAGTTGCGGACGCACTGAACATGTGCCTCGTAGTGCATGCCAGTCACCCTCGTCCTTGCCATCTGATGTAGGACAACATCACACGCATCCTCCTTACCCTCGGCCTTCCGGAAGTATCTCTGCAACCATGCACATAGGTAAAACAAGGGGTATATGTGCCAAAGGGTCCCAATCTTGGTTCTCCATGTGTATATGTCCTAAACAAACCTAAAAGAATGAAAAAGTACATTGTTGCACCCTCGCGCGGAGAAATCTAGGGGTAGACCCGCCGGGGCACACATACCGCTGTTTTTGGGGGGAGGAGGGGGAGAACGACCGCCAGAGCACCGGAATCCCACCAAATCTGGCATGTGGACATATGATATGTGTGAAAGTGTGGTGGAAGGTGTAGTGGTGCAAAAGTAGCTTCCTGGTGTGACCTTCCTCACATTTGGGCGATAACACTCAGCAGATTTTCCGAAGCGCCGATTGCTCCGAAACCCTCATATATGTGGGGGATGAACATGAAAAGTAATTTTGTATTGCACATTGTCTTAAGTAACACTAATAAATAGTCATCAAAAAGTAAAACTAATTAAAAAATAAATATAAGTATTAGATGAAATAAAATAGAAAGAAAAACAAATAAAATGAATCGTGGCGCACGGCAAAGAAAGAATCGCACGGCAAAGGAGCCTTTGACGTGCACCTTGTCTGGCCGCATGATAAAGGGAGCACCACGACAACGTCCAGACCCTTTACCGTGCAGCTTTTCTTTGCCTTGCGGTGTGCAGGATCTTTGCCGTGACGCTTTTCTTTGCCGTGCGTGCTGATTAGGCTTAGCCGTGCAAAGCTTCTTTACCGGTGCGCCACTCTGGAGTTTGCCGTGCGATTGTTCGTTGCCGTGCGCTGCTCTAAATAGTTGCCGTGTGATTTGTCTTTGCCGTGCGTGCTTGTTGGTCCGCACGGCAAAGATTTCTTTGCCGTGCAGCGGCTCACGGCAATGATTACCTGCACGGCAACGGCAATTTTTCCCGTAGTGCCAGGTTTTATATTATTGGACGATCTGTATTTAGTGGTAGGGAGATGTTGGGCTATGTTCTAGCCACAGGCTGCAGGCACCGCTAGCTGATACACAAATGGAAGTGAAGCCTTTTCTGCGAGAGAGGATCGATGATTGGGAATGTAATAGTTCAGTTAGCAACTCCAGAGCATTTGCCTATGTGTGTATGTATGTATGTAGGAATTTCATTTTTGATTTTTAGTCCTACCCAACAGGTAGGGTAAATATAAACGTGCACATTATGATCGAAGCGTTGTATACTAAGCTGAGTTTGTTTTCCGAATATCAAATGTAAAAGAAGTCCAATGTGTTGCCATTGTGAGTCTCAAACAATCTCTGAATTGCAGATTGATGTAAACATGAATAAAGAGAACGAAACGAGTCAAGAGGTTTGGCTAACGTCCCTAGCTCATGACTATATATGATGCAACTCTCATGTATTACGGATTTCGGATGTTGAGTTATTTCCACACTTCTTGGAGTAGGTCCTGGTTAGACCATACCCTCCTACATGTACATGTGAAAGACCGTCTAGGTCGTCACCTAGCTAGAGGGAGAGTCAATAGGCGATGGTCAATGATATTAACGAAAGTTGGCACTTTTATCAAGTTGTTTCTATGATTTATTAAAGCACCCTAAACATGGAACGTCTACAAAGGTGTAACTTGCGGAAAAGTAGATTGTAAGAAGTAAAAGAGCAAGATAGGGGGATAGCAAGCATGAAGATGTATTCCGAGGTTCAAATAGTTGATGATTTCATACGTCCTCATTGTATAAGGTTAGGACACAAAGTTCAAATGACACCAAGTCCTTTGGTCCCTTTAGCTTGGATCCATGCCAGATCTTCACAAACTCTTGGTTCCTTCACAAAGCATCATGAAGGTTTTCAAGTGACTCTCTAGCCGCCTAGGAGGCTCAAACCCTCAAGAACTAACAATACATGTCTAGTCTAGGACTTGGTTCCTGAAGCCCTAAAAAAACATAGTACAAAGGTATGGCTTCAGTTTGCACTCTAGATCTCACAAACTATGAAGGTGTTGGTGTAGATCTAGGTGTATGAGAGATAGAGAAAAGGTAGAGCAACTAGGAGCCTATCTTCTCTCAGCAAAACCTTCATGGAATGACTTACTTTTTTCCTTGGCGGTGGCTCGCTATTTATAGGAAAATGTTAAAATTTAAACTTTGTAGGAAATATGAACTAGCTGGTACTACCGAAAGGTTAAACCTGGAGGTACCGGAAAGGTATAGAACATGAATTCATGAGAGAACAAACCAGATCTCGGATGTACCAGCAGTGGAGCTCAGAGGTATCGACACAAACAAAATACTCAAAAGTTCATTTTTACCCAGAAGTGAAGGAAATAAACTCAAAGGTTCTAGTGTGAATAACGGGTAATTTTCATCTGAAAAATGTGACCATTTAGATGTACCAGATACGAATCACCTCGGAGGTATCAGATCGAAAAAAAAATCTCATTTTTTGGTTCGAACAAAAACTGTAAAGTTCCATCTCAGATGTGCCACATGGATTTGACTAGAAGTACCGAGCGTATACATAAAACTTCCATGGATAGAGTGAATGAATTAAAGCTCGTTGGTCCGCGTGCACTATACTCCGAAGTACTAATATAAACACAATTATGTCAAAAATACATGCCTCTTCTCCTAAAAAAAACACATGCCTCGGTCTCTGAAACTCACATGGTGGGAGGTACCGGGTATATGTGTAAAAATATGAGTTCGGGGATATTTTGGTGGAAGCTGATCAGAAAATTTGTGAGAGTATTGTGGAGGTTCTCGTTTCCTCATGCATTCTCAAGTACCCCTCTTCATAGTATGTCGTACATGTGAATCGGGAAAACGAAAACACAATCAATATTTGCCAAGGTCATCAACATGATCCACTTTTGCAATTTCCATGATCACAAAAATGATAGCATGATTAAGTCATCATGTCATGATCATTGACAACTAAAATTTGGCAAACTTTTACATATGATTACTTCCCCAATTGCCTTGCCATGGATAATCGAAAACCCCATTTAAGGATCTTTTGACGTGCATCAACCACACTATAAGAAATTGGAAGGTCGGTGACATTTTTTGATAGTCACTAACATCGTTGAAATTTTCCTGAGTGTCTATAACATTTTACATGATAAAAAAACTCACATGCCTCATGTCACATATTGGTATGTGATGTTTTCTTGAAGAAACCGTCTATTTCCGTCACGAATTGGGAAGTTTCTCACCGATCCTTGATCACAAAGTCTATCGGCCCAACCCAGGCTAAGAAATCCATGACATTTTTTGTCACAAAAAGGGACATGTGGCACTTTTTTTTGTCACAATTAATAAAGTATCACTATGACATATCTGTGTGACATGTAACTTTTCTAACATGGTTGTGACATGGTATCATGTGTTATATGACATGCATAGATATGTGACACCTTTTTTTTCACTGGTGGGTTTTAAAGTGGCAGTGACGTGATCCCCTCGAGTCGGCTAGCGTGGCAGGTTTTTTTGAGGTATTTTTTTTTCATTGTATTATTGGTGACATGGATGGCACATGTACTCATCGTGAACCATACCATGGCATTTGCATGATGATTTTTTGCAAGATCTCCACATAAAGGCCGAGCTTGTCGATGGTCCATTTTGGCGCGCTCTCGTTGCACCTTGTGTTGTGTTCGCCTTCCGCGATGTTCCTGTTGGGTGTCTGCCGCTCACCACTTGTCGAAAGAAAACGCAATAATCAGGATGAGGGTGAGAGAAAGAGGGTTAAGAGACTGTGGATGAAAATTCAAAACAGAATTTCATTTGAGCCAAGCGTCTTAATTATGAGTGGTTTCCACCAATGTGTTCCTCCTATCGAAATCTATGAAGGATAGGTTTCAGTAATTTTTATACTTCAAAAATTAGTATAGGTGTATTCCTCTTTTAGCATATGCGTACGGCGCCACACACCGACAATTACGCTGCATTGTACTCTCCTTTTAGTGTATGTATTCTGTTTTGTACTGTAGGTGCACTCTGCTTTTGATGTATATCCCTACTCCGTTTTACTTCATACTCCGCTTTTGAGTATCTATACTGTAGGTGCACTCCGCTTTTGAGTATCTATATTGTTTATAAGTGTACTTGTGCGCCCATGCATGGAACATATCATGAATTCATGATTACAAGTATAAGAATATTTTTTTCATTTAGTGGCACTTTTTTTTTGCATCCATACAGCAAATGACGACTACAAAATGAATAAAGTTTTTGACTAAGTGGAAAAGACCCAAATATTAGTATGAAATTAGAAACCGTAAGGAAATATAGCGTGGAGAACCCTGACCTAAATTAACAAGAAATTAGTCAAAAAATTAAGATCAAAAAAAAATGAAAAATATACAGAAAAAGGAGAATCGGTAGTCAAAAAGGAGAAATTAGTCCTGACGTTGCATATCAGCATGCTCGTTTGTGTTACTAAATGGATCAGCTGGACCTACAAAAGCTACAAGGCCTACCAGCCGGGGGCAATCACATACCAAAAGGCCCAACACTCTTTTGGGCCGAGATTCCTTGAGGAACTCGGAGACGGACTGGACTGGAACATCAGTTTCCGAGTTCCGACCCAGGGTTCACCACCGCCTTTATAATATGGAGGCACAACTCCACCGGCACCTCCCCAAACAGGAAGCTAGGGTTCCAAACCGGAAATCTCCCAAGTCTCGTGTCGAGGAGCTCGGATCGAGCGACCGACGTTCTGTGTGAGGAGTGCTTCTTCAAAGGAGGTATGGCGAGGACGGAGGTATCCATGACAGCCAAGCTGCCGACGCTGGATCCGACCGGCTCTGGCGACGGGAACAAGGAGGCAGTGGACTATCTCCTCACCGTCGAGTACAAGCCTTTCGACCGCCAAGTGCACGACACCTTCAGCCCCGAGCAGATGAAGAAGTATAACGAGGCGGCCGACTTCTTCGACGAGCTGAGGAAGATGCTCGCCGAGTCCCAGAAGAAGCTCCGGGAGGAGCACGGCTACATCGTCGACAACTAGTTTTTACAAATTTATAGCTTTGGTGTTGCGCTTCCATCAGGCCATCAGGGGCTAGCATGCATGACGACGTCCGCGTCTCGGCGAGTTGCCATCTAGTTTACTCCGTTGGTCCGTTGCATCTTGATCTGTATGGGTTTCCAAGTTAATTTAACCGTGTTTATCTTGCAAATTCAGTTATGATGTTTCAGTGTTGTGTCAAGAATTAAATTTTGTTAGTCTAACAAGATCCTTGGTCTACGATAAGCTTAGGGTAAAAAGAAGATTTGTTATAGGCTTCTTTGGGTTGCACACCTCGGTTGCTTCCAGAACTCTGATCTCATAAGTTTTTTTTTTCCTTTCTAGAAAACAAACAATTTAGATCAATTTGAGCCCTGTCCTTATTTTAGGATTCATGCAAGTCTACGTAAGGGAACATCTTATCAAATGGCTTTCGACATAAAATGGATAAAATGGGAGTAGGGAAGGGATATATAGCATACAGAGGAAAAGGGGAAGAGTCGGATCTTGCCCCGGGCCGCTCTGCTTTGGGGCGACTCGGGAGGCGACGGACCCTAGCTGCCCAACACCCTCCCCACCGCACTTCTTTCATCTCACCGCTGAAGGTGCCCACATGCAACTGGTGTGTGGTGGCAAATGACAGTGGCGGTGAGGACCTCATGGCTTCACTCTCCAGTGAAGAGCTTCAGAGATGAGGCGACGTTAGTCCTGGTGCGGGAGGCGCTCACTGGTGCTACATGTTGTCCTCCTCCCCCACGCCGGCAACGAGGAGGGCGTTGGTCGCCCCGACGCCCCCTCAGTGTAGATCTAAAGGCGACAACCTCGTCCCGCGTTGTTCCCTCTCCTCTAGCCTTATATCATGGTGTCCCCTCGCTAGATCTATTATAGTCGGGGTGGTTAGGTAGGGGGCTCTAGGCGGGAAAAATCCTTGGCCAGCAATGGCGGTCACGAAGTTAGCGATGTTTCGAACACCTTCTCCCTACTTGTAGTCGAGGTCGCGGTACATCCCCTGCACCTCCTTCCCTGAGCACGGGTGAAATCCCTAATCCCAGGAGTGGTCGGCGATGTTGTTCTAGCATCGTTTATTCCTTGGACGTGTCGTATGAGAACTGTGGGAAGGTGGTCACGTTGTGTGTAGTTCGTGGTCTACTTGTGCTGGTGTTTCTTGAGGTGCGATGTTCGCATGCTCGGCCGGAGCTCTTCCACAAGTGGTTCTTCTTGCCATTGATTCAAAGCCCTTGGGCCTGTGAGTTCTTGAATTTCATGGCGATGTTGGTACCTTCTTCTTATCGTGTCTTATTTCGGTTACCCCATCCTATAGTTTGTGTCTTGTTGGGTGGTTAGTGTTGTGGTCGACAACGTCGTGTAAAGAGGTTTTCGTGCTTGTTGTCCCGTTCCTTGGAAAATCATCCCATGTGTGCATATGTGCTCTAGGAAGATCTGTTGAACCTTCCGACTGTACATCGTCCTTCGAATCAGGGTGAGAAGATACTCATGATCAACGGACACATGTTGACCAACGCCCCTTGCGACGAGCTCACAGTTGTCTGCAAACAAACCCCAGCGCTCGTCAGGCCACGCGCCGACGCTATCCGGGCTGTCGAGGGACACATTGCCGGAGGTCGGAGAGTCTTTCTCAGACGTGTCGACATGTCTAAGCATCGACCTCAACATCCCGACACCGTCCCCATTCTATGCAATTGTGAAACGCTTGTCGCCCGACGGCGTCCCCATTCCCCGCAACTCTTTGAAGGAATGTCGTCGTGGCCTGGCTCGCCGTCCGACCCGATATAAATCTTTTCCCCCCATCCTTGCGTCCATATTGCCAAGTTTGGTTTTTGTAATGGCATATCCATCCAATTTTTCCCATTATTTGACTATCCAAACGAACGAACGATTTGAACCTTGAAGTGAAAATTGGGACGGATAGATCCAAAATCCTTAATAAAAACTTGGGCTCCTGTGGCGCCTACCATCTAACTATAACATACAGAATCATATCAGTGAACTATCAATGAATTGACGATAATAAGGAAGTGAATACCGGCTAATGCAAGCCATTGTTGGCAAAATAGTTGTAAGGGGCACGATGCAACAACAAATCACCAAACATAAATAAAACACGAACATGAAAACTTAGAAAACTGTGTAAAGCTTTGTTTCCATGTGGTAGAATTTACAACCCTAGTCGCAAGGGTGTCCTTGCAGGTGAACCCGACTACCCAAGATGCTCTTGGTGATTTTGCTCACTCCCGAAGGTCATGAGAAGTTCAATCTTCCCAAGTGGTTGGACTGACCTCCCAAGAAGGCTCCAGGATGCCTTTTTATAGTGCTCTTTTTTTTTTTTGAACAAAACAGGCCCCAGAGGCGCTTATATAGCATTCAGCTCATAAACAAAGTACATCATGAAGTACAAATCCCTGAAGATGAAAATTCTGTAAAGAGCTAGCAATGGGACAGACTCCTATGTTCCTGTGAGCTGAATTTAGACAGGAGAAGATAGGCAACGACTCAGAGCGTCGAAGTGCCTGTTTTGCACAGTCGTGAGCTACTCTATTTAGATTTCTTTTTATATGATATATCTTCGGAAGAAGAGGTTCCGATGCTTTCTTGTAATCTGCAATTTGTTCTCTAAGCTCCCAGGGCACTTGTTTATCTGTGACAGAGTGAGCTGCTGCAGCTTTCGCCAAAGCGAGGTTGTCAGTAAGGAAAGTGACACCTTGTTCTTGGACCTGTGCTGCAATTTTTGATGCAAGAAGAAGGGCAGCAGCTTCAGCAAGAGTAGGAGAAGAAGGCTGAATTGTTGATGCATGAATCATGACAGTTTCTTCCCTTCCTTGCCATGGGAATTGGCAGTATATTCCTAGTCCTGTTTTCTGTAATTCTTGAGCACTTGTTGTGCTGTTTCTCCGCCATGTCGCATCTGAGAAGATCTTGCTCCCTTGTATTCTCAAATCTGTGCTGATTGTGTTCCCTGGTATTACATGCATCCCTGGTATTTGAAAATTGATCAAGTAGCTTCTCCCTCTGAATCTATAACCCAAATCATTAATAGACTCCTCACTATGAATCATCCTAACGGTAGTATTGAGAATATTCTTACTTTCATGTGGTGTTTATGGAAAACCAGGAATGATTCTCTATTCAATAAAAAAGATAATACTCCTTTACAGGTTCATCATATGACTAATGCTATTAAACAAAATCTAGAATTATTTGATGTAGCACAAGTTTTATAGTGCTCTTGAGCGTGTCAATGTACAAGATGCCTGCCGGGCTTCCACCATTGACAACGATCTTCATGGACGTGCAGGCGGCGACGAAGAGGCCAACATCGAAACAACATTTGCATTTCATCACATGGCACTCCCTTTCTATTGGAGTCCAAGGTACATGTGTCTGACACTCTGACTTCCTATGCAAAAAAAACATTGGAGACACATTCCAACAAGTATACTCAGAGACCCATTATTTTTGGTATTTTTAACCCAGGTCAGGATAGTACTATAGGCCTCTGTCCAATACTGGTACATAAAAGCTTTTGGGCTAAATCCTAACCCAACTTAGCCCAACACTACTAGACTGGGCCTTGAAACTCTGCCGCGGCCCATATTTCTCGCCCCCTTTCACCAGCGCCGCCGCGCCTCACCGCGACAGCAACGGCCGCGACCGTCAGCGTCTCCCCTTCCCCTGAGGTTCGTCAACGGCCAGCTTGTGTGGAAATGGGCGGACGAGGCGACGCGCCGGAAGCCATGGCGGCGTCCTCGCCCCTCCTCTGGCCCCGCGCATCCATGCCGGCACCACCTACTGCGCGGGACGAAGTGCGGCGGCAGGTGGGGCTCGCGGCGCCTCTGGTCGCCTGCAGCCTGCTGCAGTACAGCCTGCAAGTAGTCTCCCTCATGTTCGCCGGCCACCTCGGCGAGCTCTCCCTCTCCGGCGCCTCCGTCGCCTCCTCCTTCGCCAACGTCACCGGCTTCAGCGTCCTGGTAAGCCTCGCCTCGTGGTACCGCTCCTGATTGCCAAGCATGACCAAATTGTTCGTTCCAGAGCTGAATAGCGAATTGATTCGAAAATGCAACGCGGCCACCTATGTCGTGTCCCAGGGATGGAAGCACGGCAGATTCAGCGGGATACAGTGGATTACCAGTACCACGATCTGATAGGAAATCAGAGAGAACAGAGGTGAGGAACAGAGAACGGGGATGAGAGGTCCAGACTTCAATTCATTTTCAGCATAGCCCCCATTCTCGTTACAAGCCTCATACTTGTACTGCTCCTAACCAAACACATAGAACGGTGGCCCTCGGCCCATGATATACTGAGGCCCAAGTTACAAACCATACTGTAACAACCCATAGACGGGGCATTACACTCCCGCTCTCGAAATTCGGCTTGCCCTCAAGCTGATGATGAACAATCTTGAATCGGAAACGCCGTCAACCTTGTATAGCCAAAGGGCAAGCCCACCTGGATCATATGGTAGCATCTGATCTGTGTAGATGATCTTACTGTTGATCCCGAGCTGATGAAAGAAATGGCAATCCTCCCCATGTATTTGCTTGGTTGTGTTTAATCCTCCCAACTCGCTCAGCTGAACTATTACGAGAGAACTGAAGTGTTGTCGTCCAAGACTGTGATCGCATGGCAACCATACCTGATGCAGATGCTACATGTATCTCATAATCAGATGGCCCCAAAAGAGACGAGTATAATTCTAGCAAGTCCTGAGCAAGCTTCATGTAGTTCTGGGTTGGCTGCACTTTATAGGTATGCCAAGATGCAAACCAAAACAGGCACGATGGTAGCATAATTGTCATGTGTTCCCAGTAACCAAGTCTGGTATCACAGTCCAGCCCACCATAAACCGGGTCACATTGCCTACCAGAAAAATATGCCCTCTTGCGCCTGCAAGTCGGAGCACCAAGACTGACAACCAGGTGTGAAATTCCAGGATTCCACAACTCTATTCCACACACGAATAAGCAAAAGCAGGTCAGTCGTGGTCTATTTTCAACTGGAAATTCATTGGACATCGTTGTTGTGATAGTAAAATCTGGTCCATGATCAAGAGAGCATCTCACAGCCGGAACACACAAGCCTGGTACGCACTCGCTTGAAAGCAGTGTCGAAGTACCAAGGTCATGAGTAATCGCTACGTACCTCATGGACTGGACCTCATAAAGAGCTGTGAGGAACTGTCCAGCTACAGCTGAGGGCAGCATTAGTAGGTCTCCTGCAGGCAAACATGTGATCCTGTACTTGACAAAAGGTACCAGTAACTGAAATGAAACCTCATCTCCCCAGGCATGAACTGGAAAACAGAGGCGGCAATTAAGATGAGTCCTCTTTCTGTTAACAACTGGGTCAGATAGTGGAGAAACATCAATTAGGGCCTCAACTTGAAGTAGCCAGCAACGAGAGATAAGGACACGAGCTGAAATAATAGGAACAGAGTACATTTGATAGCCAATCATTTGTGCAATTTTGTCTTGGAAAATACCAGGTGGTGGCCAAGATAGTAACTGAGTTGTATTCCTTGGTAGAAGAACTATGTTGCTACTAGATAATTCCACTTCAGCTGATAGCCTTCCATTTGCACCAAATCTCGCAGAAATAGAATTACGCTTCTCCTCAAGGTCATATGTTCTGAAGAAACAGCAAACTCTGACAATTTGCCTGCACACAACTATCACAGTCCTTCTACTGCATAAACATGGTGTTTTCCGTTCCATGTTCAGTGTATTATCACCATCACTTATGCACTCCAAACAACTTGCTCGATTAGGTGAATGGTATTGTTGCAGGTACTCACGCTGCCAGCAACCCCAGAGTCTTCCAATATTATAGAACTCATACCAGAATATTCTCAATGAAGCAAGTGCTTGTACATAATGTCCACCAAAGGAGCTAGTCCAGTGCAAGACATAACTGACAACATAGCAATTCAGA
Organism: Lolium multiflorum; assembly: GCA_030979885.1. Classification (NCBI taxonomy): domain Eukaryota; kingdom Viridiplantae; phylum Streptophyta; class Magnoliopsida; order Poales; family Poaceae; genus Lolium; species Lolium multiflorum. Next base: position 172,415 of record JAUUTY010001916.1, read on the forward strand.
CCCTCATGTGGCTGAAATGTAGAGTCAATATACCTTGACCAACAGGACATGGCTCCTTAGAACCGGCTGCTTCTGAATGGCACTTGAACGATGACCATGGTCTTGGCCGTAGCACTCGCCCTTGCTGCTTGATATTAAAACTCACATCCAGCTTGTACATGGGTGTCAACACATCAATGTCGTCCTCAAGGCATAGGGTCAAACAGGGAACCACAACCATGTTCGACACTCCAACGGTGCTCCTTGGCGGCTCAACAGTACCACCTCGAGCTGTACTGGTCTGCTTCTGAATGAATGAAGGCCATGGTGCTGGCCGGAGCACCTGTCCTTGTTGATCCCAACACCTAGTCGACGTCGTCGAGACGAGCTTCCGCGGTATGGTTAGTGTGGATGGTGGAGCCGTGGTCCCGAGGGCCAGGGACACCACCACAGGGTTGTTGTTGTGGCGACCATCTGCCATGCCATCCCTCGAGCAGGTGGCGCGTGTCACTGCAGCGACAATGATGGTGTCGAGATTGAAGTTCTTGTCGCTCGCCGCTGATGCAGCGAGCTTGGGGAAGATGTTGATGGTGGTCGGAGACGAAGTAGGTGTCGTTGTTGAGGTGAGCGCCGACGTTGATGTAGTGGCATCATGACTTGGGCCTTCGGTCGAGCACTTGGTCAGCATGAGAGCAGTATGACTGCTGATGTTGGCAACGGTGACGCTCTGGCCTGCTCCACATTCCAGTGGGCCAGCGAGCTCGGAGGGAACGTCGATGAAGTTCCCTCCAGGAGTATCCTTCTCGAGTTCAGACTCCACAGTGGCGGTCTCCCGTGAGGAAGGAGTAGTTGCCTGTGACACTGCATGCATCATCACAGACAACTCTCGTAGTTGGTCACGGATCTGATCGCAGAGCTCACCCAGGTTGCTTTTGGCTGATGGGGCAACTGGTGAAACATCCTGAATGTCGAGGAGGCAGGAACACTTGTAGATGCAACGACCATGCAAGGCAAGAGCCTGTGCTGCCCCGTTTCTGGATCGAAGCTGAACCACTGCCTCTACATGGTCGCTCCTCTGGGATACAGAGATACTTACCATGTCATACGCCGCAAATACCTGCTGCAGTGTCTCCTCAGTAACCGGATAGTACAGATAGTGCACAGTGACGCGGAGAACGCCGCCAACGAACACCTGTGTCGGTCTCGACATTTCGTCGAACAAGTGGTGGGTAGGAAATGGGGTGGTGATTTTTTTGTGTGGATTTGTTGGCTCTGATACCAAATTGTCGTGTCCCAGGGATGGAAGCACGGCAGATTTAGCGGGATACAGTGGATTACCACGATCTGAGAGGAAATCAGAGAGAACAGAGGTGAGGAACAGAGAACGGGGATGAGAGGTCCAGACTTCAATTCATTTTCAACATAGCCCCCATTCTCGTTACAAGCCTCATACTTATACTGCTCCTAACCAAACACATAGAACGGTGGCCCTCAGCCCATGATATACTGAGGCCCAAGTTACAAACCATACTGTAAAAACCCATAGACGGGGTATTACAACCTAGTAGCAACTACTCGTTTCCAAGGCACCTTTTAGCAAAATCAGCAGAAAGTAACAACAGCGTGTCGTCTTTAGAAGCACTTTTTTCTAATGCTCTACTAGGTGATGCATGCCTACTACAAATTGCAAGTAAACTTACTGATAAGATAACTGTGCCTGTTTGTTCCATCGCAATGCGACAGCTGGGAATGGGGAGCGCGCTGGACACACTGTGTGGGCAATCATACGGGGCAAAACAGTACCATATGCTGGGAACACATGCCCAGAGGGCAATCTTCGTTCTCATGCTCGCGAGTGTTCCGCTGGCCTTCGTTTTGGCCTTCACTGGCCAAATCCTCGTTGCTCTCGGTCAAAATCCAGAGATATCATACGAAGCTGGAGTTTACGCCCAGCTGCTGATCCCTGGTCTTTTCGCGTACGGCTTGCTCCAGTGCCTTACAAAGTTCCTGCAGGCCCAAAGCATCGTCCACCCGCTGGTGGTTTGTTCTGGGGTGACGTTGGTATTCCACATTCTGCTGTGCTGGTTCCTTGTTCAGAATTCCGGTCTTGCCAGCAGAGGTGCGGCTTTGGCGACCTCGATATCTTACTGGTTCAATGTGGTATTGCTGGGGATGTATGTGAAATTCTCTGAAGCTGGCGGAAGGAGCTGGCATGGATGGTCAAGGGCGGTGCTAAAGGATGTCAACATGTATTTGGGTCTGGCCATTCCATCTACATTTATGACCTGGTAAGCTTGGTATGAGCAACCTCCAAACAACAATGTCTTGCTAATGAGTATTTTTCGGCAATAAGCATGCCTTTACAACTGGGCGAAAAATGATGTGTGGTTTACCACCTTCTTTCTTCATGGACGTTGTTTGACTCGCAACATAGTTCAGCTTGGAGTACTGGGCATTTGAGATGGTGGTTCTCCTTGCAGGTTTTCTACCAAATCCAAAACTGGAAACTTCAATTTTATCCATCAGGTAAGAAAACTGAACTACAAAAATGCCCTCATGCATTACAGTACTGAGAATTACTAATAAGAAGATGAATTCTGGTAGCTCCAGCATTGTTGCTCTATAACAAGACTAGTTACCTGTTACACTCAAATCACCTGCCAGTAGCACTGTGTGACACACCTTCCCTTTTCTATTTCTCAAAATTACCATGAAGTAAGTTGGCTAGCTTGGCATATTATGCTTTCAGATGCTTGGTTATGTGAACTAACCATGCTTCACTTTTCTAGCCTAAACACAATGTGGATGGTTTATACAATTCCAAGTGGTCTCAGCAGTGCAATAAGGTCAGGAACACAAATTTCATAATCACACCCATTTCCTTTATTTTCTGAGACACATCTCAAACTTGTACTTAACCAGTTTCAGTTCATGATTAATGTTTCTACGCAGTATTAGAGTGTCCAATGAATTAGGCGCGGGGAATCCACAAGCTGCACGGCTATCGATTCTTATTTCAGGAATTATGTGCTTAGTAGAGGGCCTTGTTGTAGCTATCATCACAATTTGTGTACGAGATGTCTGGGGTTACTTGTACAGCAATGAAGAAGAGGTGGCAAAGTATGTATCCATAATGATGCCAATTCTTGCTACTTCTAACTTCATGGATGGACTACAATGCACGCTATCAGGTATGGCGTAGAAAACACATCCTAATATTAATTTTTGTGTCTACTATACTAATATTAATTTTTGTATAAACTGAATATCATATTTCATAGTTGCTTAATATATTTTCTGAAAATGTTAGTGCTGTTTGGTTTGCGCCAAGCATGTTCCCTTTGAGTAGTAGCCATCAGACTGAACTTAAACTATCAATCAATATTAACTTTCAGACCATAAGTTACTAAGAAGTATTTTGAAACAGGATCCTTTTGAGGATAGGTGGAAGTTCATTTAACTGCATGTAGTATTTTATGAATAATCTCTGATTGTTTTCATATATACACTGATAGTACAAGAAGCATCTTAAAATAATCACGCAAGAAAATTGAAGTTAATATTTATAGTTTTCCTCAAACTCTCACCAACTAGTAAAATTTTTTTTCTCTTTCTTTTGTCGAAGCCTTAGTTGTCCTAATTTTTATATTAATGTATTGATGTACAAATTCCTAGCCCAATCTAAAAAAACATCTGTGAATTACTCCTAAACATGAATGTCCACACTATACAAACTGGCAGCTGTATTCAAACTTGCTTGGATATCTCTTCGATCACCAAAACTCTAGCCCTATTGATTGTAGCAAGGCAAATGCCCACATGCTCTTCTAGCTCTTCGGCCAGTCTCCTAGAGTTACAACAACTCCTCCTCAGCTCCATCACCATCTCATGCACTGGAATCTTCTCACCCATCATCCCCTTGCAATACATCACCATTGAATTCTCCCGATCAATACCGTCAGAGAGGCGCACCGCGAGGTGGCTCACCGTGTCGAAGTCCCTACCAAGAACGTATGTGCCCTTCGCAGCAGTATCGAGTTGTTCCTGCAACCGCTGCAAAGACTTTGTCTTGGAGCGTTTCAGCCTTGTGATCCTCTTCTTGAGTGCCATGGGACAGAGCCCCATGATTGCAGACCCAACAAGAAGGCTAAATAACATTAGGTGTGCTGCTGAGCTGATGGCAACCACACCACAGGCCATGAGAAGGCAAGTCCTTGAAATCTTCTTGATTGTTTTCACTATCTTGAGATCCTTTGCCACTTTCTTGTGGCTTGATTTGATGGTCTGGAGCACAGAGGAGTACTTGTCATGAATCTGTCTGAAATTGCTTCTGGTGGTGGTGCTGAAAGGGTTGCTTTTAACAGGGAACGTTTCTATTCCAAGGGAAGTACTACTAGTGGCAGTAGTACATCCCAAAATGCTTGCTAGGAAGCTGTCCATTGATTGGTAGTTGCTTTGGGTGTTCTTGATGTTCCTCAGTAGCTGCTTGCAGATCTCTGAAGCCTCAGCACTGGCATCAAAGTAACCAGCCATCGCGAGCTCAATCTCGGTAGATTTTATATTCTGCAGCATGTTGTGAAGCATTGGAAGGATGATATCTTGCTGAAGGGCTTCAATTTCTTCCTTGTTTGTTAAAAAGCGCATGTTAGACTCTGTGCGCAGCATTTTGACATACTTTTCCTCTATGTTCAGGCCATCTTGCACGCCCACAGGCATTTCCATACCTGTTACAGAACACACAAATTTTCAGTGTGCAAACCTTAAAATATAACAGAACCGCATGTCATTGATTTTTTTTGGAAAGAGAAACCTCAAAAGCAGCCAACTGAAATATGGTATGCATGGTCTAAGAATATAGAAAACAAGGGCATTTAAAAAGTTTGATGTTCACCTTTGGATGCAGACGAGAAAATTGGTTCTTCAAGGCCTCCAAATACAATCATCTTCTTCAAGTTCTTTATCCTTTGAGACATGCACTGTTTTTTCTTTTATTCAGCTTCACCAATTGGCAATTGCACTACCACCTGCCTTGGCTTAAAATGTACCTCTGCTCAGGCTTAAAAGGGTTGCCCAAACTTCTGCAGCTTAAGACTTAAGTTTGCCACTCCCTGGATATCAGGGCCCATATCTCCTGATCCTGAGGCCGTGGCAGTTCCACGATATATTATTGTATGACTACCTCTTGCACTCCACATAACTGTAGCAGTCCAACGGGGTATATCTTCATCTCTGTCCCTTACCAGCCGCCATACATACTGGAACCCTTTAGATTGTGTGCAAGCTTTCTTGGTGTTGTTGCTGCTGTAACCCACTGAGACACTAGCAGCAATCAATTTGTGCTTCAGGTGCTCATTGCTCAAGTTGCCTGAAGTAGCTTCCTTTATTATGGTTTACTTGCCTGCACCAAAACACAGGTGTTTTTTTCATATGTGTATGCAACATCTTCAGAAAATCCGTCCACGTGGATTAAAAGTGAAAAGTGAAAACAAAAGACTTGGGTACAGTATGGGCATGCCATAACATTTTGGAACATGTAGTTTTGCAAAGAAACATTCTGGTGGATCCGAGTTCAGAAAATTTTAACAGATCAAATTTATGTTTTAAAGGAGTAAAAGTAGCAGAGTTAATGAGAGTGAAGGTATCAGCTTTGATGTAAACTATTTGGATCAGGATGTAGTGAATATAGTAAAAATGTAAATATAAGAAGGAAAACTAAGGGGGGGGGGGATGCATTCTGGCTCATACGTGTAGATGCGCCCATCATTCAGAAAACACATTTTAAAATGTAAAAAAAAAATCCGAAATAAAATTCTAGCTGTACACCCGAAACTAAGAAGGAAAATTAAGGGCTGCTATGTACTTTTCTTTGCTTTGCTGCAACCAACTATATTCCAGTCTTTTTAAATTTCCTGTCGTTTGGCACCTTGCCACATTAGACATGCACTGCTCTTGCTTGCACAGGAGGACGACCTGGCTTTTGTGTCTGGTCACATCAATGAACATGGTATCCAGTTCTAAAAAAAAAAAACACACGGTATCCCAAACACAAAGCTTGTACATGTGGGTCATTATCCCAATCACAAAGCTTGTACATGTGGATCACATCACCTCGCCACATGACATCACACGTATATACCTCATACGCGGCAGCTCTGACATGAGCTTTTTTTTCAGCACATGTAATGCCTGAATAGTGAATTTTGGAATCTGCAAGCATGAAATGTGCTATCGCAAATAACAAATTGATCCTCGGGTTTTCTTTTGCACAAATTGATCCTCATTTAGTAGGGTCTCCTGCACAGTTTACAGTACAAACATGGCCTCTTTCCTCCCAAACATCCGACAGTTTGGTCCTTGAACAATGCCAGCATGGGCCATGGGACCCTGTGTAGCTCTTTCCTCTTAAACATTATTAGGTCTGGTCTTTTATAGTATGCTTCAAATGACAACACCTTTAATATTATATCACATGAGAAATTATCTATCCTTGTGGCTCTTTGGAAACATTAGTAGGTTTGGGCTTTTTTTAATATGCTTTAAATGTCCAGCTCTTTAATATTAGATTTTCCACGTATGAGAAACGATCTATCCTACCAATCCCTGGTAGATTTTGCTGACTTTATCTGTTTATTTCTCTCAAGGTGCTGCTAGAGGGGTTGGATGGCAGAAAGTATGCTCCTTCATCAACCTGTGTGCTTACTATGCTGTTGGCATCCCTTCAGCTGCTATCTTTGCGTTTGTTCTGAAGATCGGTGGCAAGGTAAGTTCTACCATCTTTTGTGCAGTTCTGGTAGGATATATTGTGCCTGCTTTCTAGTGTGAGTTGCCTTTGTTTGTGGCAGGGGCTTTGGTTGGGGATCATATGTGCAATGGTAGTGCAAATATTAGCTCTGCTTGTGATGATGCTTCGTACCAATTGGGATAAAGAGGTATGTATATTCGTGCTCTCTATTGATAAAATTAGGTGGTATATAGATCTGATCTTTTGTTTCTGTTGTAGGCTGAAATAACATGGGCTAGGACTAGAGTTCAGGAATCAGATGGCAGGGTAGCGTTGGCTTGAATGCCAAAGTTTCTCGTTATAACGCCAATAAGCTAGGTAGATGCTCTATCATCTTATACTTTTTTCATATCTATCCGATGTAAATTTGCTATGATCAAGTGATTGATCAGTTTTAGCCCCTTTCCATGCATGGATGATACCATCAAAACTTTTTTTTGCGAAAATCCACCGATCCATTCATACTCATCAACGGCAGTATAAGAAAACCTAAAAGTAATATAAATTACAAGCAGGTCCTTGGACCACCTAGCAACAACAACAAGCACTCGAATGAGCCGAAGGCGCGCCACCATCCTAGCATCTCCCTTAGTGGAGTCTCGTAGTAGAGCTTATTGAAGTAGACTAACGGGAAGTCGTCGTGCTAAGGCCCCAAAAGGCCAATCACGAGAGAAGTAATCGTCGTCGATGAAGAGAAACACAGATCAGAAGGTACACCGACAGGAGACACACGTCCTCTGGCGATTCTAGACGCACCGCCGGGACGGGGGCTAGATGGGGAGGGCTTTATTCCATCTCCATGGAGTCACCACCGCCACACCTTTTTTGAGTAGGACAACCCTAAGGAGACTAAATAACGCATCAAAAATGGAGCCCTCCCGTCCACAAGGACCAGGATCCACATCCACCGCGTCTCCATGACCCTAAGGCCACAAGAGGCGAGGCAGATCGGCGACGGCCGACGGGAGGCAAGGAAGCCCTAAATTGGCTATCTCTGTGAACGAAATACGAAAGCACATTCCCGTACATAGTTTCATCACGTACTGCTCCAGAAGTCCAGTATAAGTACTAGGCGACACTTAAACCCTGAGAAACGAACCTCCGTTCGGAAATAATTTCCATATCGGAGTGAGTATATATATGATAGTGTAGTAGGGAGTAGTAGCCTAGTAGGTAACTGAAAGTTGCAAGGTACCATATTATATAGGAGTTGGTATTTGTTAGATGCTGCGGCTGAGCTTTGCCGGACAACACATGTCACCTATCCTGTATCTACCTACCCCCATTCATCCTGAATCCCATGCATACATACATGCACACTCGAATGAACACTTGGCCGTGCCTTCGCAGCAAAGCAGAACCATGCTTCTCGTTGCCAGTTTGTATATTTTTCCTTCATTTTCTTTCTTTTGTCGAAGTGGTATTTGTCCTATTTTTTTATCTTAATGTATTGATCTACAAATTCCTAGCACAATCTAAAAAAAAAACATCTGTGAAGTACTCCTAAACATGAATGTCCACACTATACAAACTGAGAGCTGCTTTCATGCTTGCTTGGAGATCTCTTCGATCACCAAAACTCTAGCCCTATTGATTGTAGCAAGGCACAGGCCCACGTGCTCTTCTAGCTCCTCAGCCAGTCTCCTAGAGTTACAGCAACTCCTCCTCAGCTCCATCACCATCTCATGCACTTGAAACTTCTCATCCACCATCCCCTTGCAATACATCGCCATTGAATTCTCCCGCTCAATACCATCAGAAAGGCGCGCTGCGAGGTGGCTCACCGTGTCAAAGTCCCTACCAAGAACGTAGGTGCCCTTCGCGGCAGTATCGAGTTGCTCCTGCAACCGCTGCAAAGACTTTGTCTTGGATCGTTTCAGCCTTGTGATCCTCCTCTTCAGTGCCATAGGGCAGAGCCCCATGAGCGCATACCCAAAAAGAGGGCTAAAGAACATCAGGTGTGCTGCAGTGGCGATGGCAACCACACCACATGCCATGATAAGGCAAGTCCTTGAAAGTTTCTTGATTGTTTTCACTATCTTGAGCTTCCTTGACACTTTCTTGTGGCTTGATTTGATGGTCTGGAGTACGGAGGAGTACTTGTCATGAATCTGTCTGAAATTGCTTCTTGTGGTTGTGCTGAAAGGGTTGCCTCTAACAGGGAACGTTTCCAGTGCAAGGGAAGTACTACTAGTGGCAGTGGTACATCCCAAAATGCTTGCAAGGAAGCTTTCCATTGATTGGTAGTTGCTTTGGGTGTTCTTGATGTTCCTCAGCAGCTGCTTGCAGATCTTTGAGGCCTCAGCACTGGCATCAAAGTAACCAGCCATTGCAAGCTCAATTTCACTAGATTTTATTTTCTGCATCATATTGTGAAGCATTGGAAGGATGATATCTTGTTGAGGCTGAAGAAGGGCTTCAGTTTCATCCTTGTTAGATAAAAAGAGCATGTTAGACTCTGTGCGCAGCATTTTGGCATACTTTTCATCTATGTTCAGGCCATCTTGCACGCCCACCGGCATTTCCATACCTGCTACAGAACACACAAATTTTCAGTGTGCAAACCCTAAGTTTAACAGAACTGCATGTCATCGATTTGTTTTGGAAAGAGAACTTTAAAAGCGGCCCAAATGAAATATGGTATTCATGGTCAAAGAATATAGAAAACAAGGACATTTAAAAAAGTTTGATCTTCACCTTTGGATGCAGACATTGATTCTTCAAGGCTCCCAAATGTCATCATCTCCTTCAAGTTCTTTATCCTTTGAGACAGGCACTATTTTCCTCTTATCCAGGTGCAGCAATTGGCAATTGCACTACCACCTGCCTTGGCTTAAAATGTACCTCTTCTCAGGCTTTATATACAAGCACCTTAACTGATAAAATTTTGTGCAGCTTAAGCCTTAAGTTTGCCACTCCCTCACACCTCTGGATACCAGGGCCCATGTCTCCTGATCCTGAGGCCCTGGCAGTTCCACGGTGTGCTCTTCTATGACTAACTCTTGCACTCCACCTCACTGTAGCAGTCCAACGATGTATATCTTCATCTCTGTCCTTTACCAGCCGCAATACATACTGGAAGCCTTTAGATTGTGTGCAAGCTTTGTTGGTGGTTGCTGATGTAAGCCATAGAAACACTAGCAGCAATCCAGTTGTGCTTCAGGTGCTCAAGTTGCAAGAAGTAGCTTCCTGTATGATGGTTATTTGCCTGTACCAAGACACACCATTTTTTTATTCACAGAAAATTCCATCATGAGGACCAAAAGTAAAAAAACCAAAGAATTGGGTTCAGGGTGGGCACGACATCGTATCTTAGAACAAACTCGTGGATAAGCAGAATATTTTACCTGATCAAATGAATATTTTCGAGTAGTAAAAGCTGCAAGGCTGAAGCCTGAAAGGAATGAAGGTAACAGCTTGCTGTCAACTATTGGGACAACAATGCAGTGAATTTAACAAAAATGGAAAGAGAGGAAGGAAAACTAAGGGTTGCTTTGTACTTTTTCTTTGCTTGCTGCAGCCAATTAGATCCGGTCTATTTTTAGTTTATTTCCTGTATTTGTGTTGGCATTTTGCCACATTAGAAATGCACTGCTCTTGCTTGCACAGGAGGACGACCATGTGTGTCTCATCACATCAACGAACACGGAATCCCAAACACAAAGCTTGTACATGTGGATCACATCACCTCACCACATGACATCACATGCATGTACCTCATACGCGGCGGCTCTGACATGAACCCTTTTTTCAGCACATGTAATGCCCGAATAGTGACTTTTGCAATCTGCAAGCATGAAATGTGCTACCACAAATTGATCCTCAGATTTTTTTTGTGTGCATAAATTGATCTTTGGGTACTAGGATGCCCCTGCACAGCGTGCAGTGCCAACATGGGCTCTTTCCTCTTAAACATCTGACAGTTTTGGGCCTTGAACAGTACAAACATGGGCCATGAGACCCTTGTGTAGCTCTTTCCTCTGAAACATTATTAGGTTTGGTCTTTTATAGTATGCCTCAAAACAGATCATCAAAAAAAAGTAGTATGCCTCAAATGGCGGCACCATTAATATTCTTCCCATATGCGAAATGATTCTTTGGAAACATTCAGTAGGTTCGGGCTATTTTTTTAATATGTTATGGATGGCCAGCCCTTTAATACTAGATTTTTCTCCAGTAGTCCAGCGTGTGTAGTAGGCAACACTTGAACCCGGCCTGAGAAACGAAACTTGTGTGTATGATAGTGTACTTGTAGTACGGAGTAGTAGGTGACTGAAAGTTGCCAGGTACCATATTATAGGAGTTTGGTATGTGAAAAGTTGAGTCTTAACTTGTCGGACGAGACGTATCACCTTTCCAGTATCTCACCTACCCCCGTTTATCCTATATCCCATGCATACATACATGCACACTCGATCGAACACTTGCCGTGCATGCGCAGCGAGCTCGCCGGCATGGACATCCCCCTCCCATTGCTGCTCTCCACTCTGGCCATCTCTGCTACCATATGCTATGTCTTGTTCCGAGCCGGCAAGAGGAGCCGTGCGCCGCTGCCGCCTGGCCCGAGGGGCTGGCCGGTGCTTGGGAACCTCCCGCAGCTGGGCGGCAAGATGCACCAGACCCTGCATGAGATGACCAAGGTGTACGGGCCCGTGCTCCGCCTCCGGTTCGGCAGCTCCGTGGTGGTGGTGGCTGGGTCAGCCGCCGTGGCCGAGCAGTTCCTCCGCACCCATGACGCCAAGTTCAGCAGCCGGCCGCCCAACTCCGGTGGCGAGCATATGGCGTACAACTACCAGGACGTGGTGTTTGCGCCCTACGGACCCCGGTGGCGCGCCATGCGCAAGGTGTGCGCCGTCAACATCTTCTCGGCCCGTGCACTCGACGATCTCCGCGGTTTCAGGGAACGGGAGGCCGCGCTCATGGTGCGGTCCCTCGTGGACGCTGCCAAAGCCAGAGTGCCGGTGGCGATCGGCAAGGCGGCGAACGTGTGCACGACCAACGGCCTGTCTCGGGCAGCGGTGGGGCTCCGGGTATTTGGAAGCGGTGGCGCCAGGGATTTCAAGGAGATCGTGCTGGAGGTGATGGAGGTGGGCGGGGTTCTTAACGTCGGGGACTTTGTGCCAGCACTCCGGTGGCTCGACCCACAGGGGGTCGTCGCGAGGATGAAGAAGCTGCACCGCCGGTTCGACGACATGATGAACAGGATAATAGCGGAGAGGAGAACCGGAGCCAAGACGACCGTGGTGGAGGAAGGTAAGGGGGACCTGCTGGGCTTGCTGCTTGCGATGGTGCAAGAAGACAAGTCGCTCACCGGCGGCGAGGAGGACAAGATCACCGACACTGACGTCAAGGCGCTTATACTGGTAATAACTTTGATGTTGTCATCAACTAGTACCTTAAAAATATGGAACATTACAGGCCTTCAGGGACATACATTATGTGCTTTTTTGGGTTCGTCTACGCCTCAGTCTTCTGTTTCGATGGATTCAGAAAAGTGCAACTTCAGTTACTCACTTTTTCACCCGTTTGCACTTTTTGACTACCTGAAGTCGCGCTTTTAGAACCGACTGAGACTTAAGAGAATCCTAGTCGATGAGACTTAACAAAACCCAAAACCATTTTTCTAATGATCTTTATCAACTTATATGCAGAACTTGTTTGTGGCGGGAACAGAGACAACGTCGAGTATAGTGGAGTGGGCAGTAGCGGAGCTGATCAGGCACCCTGACATCCTGAAGCAGGCCCAGGAGGAGCTAGATGCCGTCGTGGGCTGTGACAGGCTTGTCTCGGAGTCCGACCTGCCACGACTCACGTTTTTCAATGCCATCATCAAGGAGACGTTCCGGCTGCATCCGTCGACGCCACTATCGCTTCCCCGAATGGCCTCCGAGGAGTGCGAGGTCGCCGGTTACCACATCCCAAGGGGCACCGAGCTACTGGTCAATGTGTGGGGCATCGCCCGTGACCCAGCCCTGTGGCCTGACCCGCTGGAGTATCAGCCTGCCCGGTTCCTCCCAGGAGGGTCGCATGAGAATGTCGACCTCAAGGGAGGTGATTTTGGGCTGATACCATTTGGGGCGGGCCGGAGGATATGTGCGGGCCTAAGCTGGGGCTTGCGGATGGTTACCGTTACAACCGCTACCCTGGTGCACTCGTTCGACTGGGAGCTGCCGGCAGGCCAGATGCCGGATAAGTTAAACATGGAGGAGGCCTTTTCTCTGCTGCTGCAGCGGGCCGTGCCATTGATGGCCCACCCGGTGCCTAGGTTGCTCCCATCGGCTTACGAAATTGCATAGAAGCTCACGCTTTGCTGCGCTGGAGGGCATGCTCCAGTTATACGATGTAGTGCTATTGATGGTTTGTCTCACTGTTTCAACCAAAGTAAGTAGTACTTCCGATGTATACTGTTATGAGAAGTTCAATAAGAGAGAATGACATGAAAGATACATTTCGTCGGATGGCCGATAATAATCTCATCATGTAGGAAACTAGATCACCCACTTTGTTGTCACAAATCAGGGTTTATCTCGCATGAAAGTGACGAGGCAACCCAATATCCTACTTTTGTTCAGGGTTAACCATCGAAGTTTCTCCATGAAATTTTTCCTGCATCTCTAAAGGCTCAGCTACACTCCGTTGAAAATGCAATCCATTCTGACAGTGACAGTTAAGATGGCACGTCTGACCAACATAAAGACCTGTATAAATATTACTTCTGGAGAAGGATATGAAAAATAGGACGGATGTGTTTGAACGTTGGCTGTTGCTGGGAAGACAAGATGTTCAACTTACCCAGCGTCTGGATACGTTGATGGTCAACCCGTTGCCTAGGTTGCTCCCCTCGGCATAGAAATTTCCGTGGGAAGTACAGGGATTGACACCCTTTGCTGCCAAATGTCCTGAATATTGCGGAGCTGAATGTCTCCCAGAAGCTGATGCAGTGCTTGAGCTTCAGAGCATGCTTCTTCAGACAATGAGAGATGGAAGACAGTATGAAGCTGATCCTGACTCAGATCCTTGCTAATAGAGATGGATACAAGCCAGTTCATGTGAGGGAGTCAGAGTGTCAGTTCACGATCAGACTACTTACCTTCCCACATCATGGTATGATGTCCATTTGAGACTTGCAACCAGCCATATCCTTAACTTTGGGATGCAGGTTAAGGCAGTCTCTGCACCAAAAGGAACAATCACTGTAATTAGCAGTGGACAAGTTTGATTCATAGTAGGCTACCCTGACCAAATGAACCAAAGGGGTAGATAACGATCGAGTGGATTTCTGGTCGGCTGTGGCTGCTGGTTTTTTTCTATTTAGTGAATGGGATGTGGTTTGGTTTTGTTCTTCGGTGACGGAGGGGCTGTGGGCGGGTGGCGCTGCGCGCGTGGGTGCATTCCAGGGCATTTTGTGGTTAGGCTGTGTATTTTCCTTTGTGATTTGGGGAATTGTTTCTTGATTTTTCTGTGGATTGTCATTGGTCTTCGGAGATCCTTTACGCGTGAGGGTGTGATGTTTTTCTTTGGTGTCTCTGTGCCTCACCTCCCTGCTCACCATCACCGTGGAGTAGCAGACTAGCAGCGGGGCAGCGGCTCCTCCGCCCGCTTTGTCGAAGCCAACAGAGCAGGCACACAAATAGGGCTCATCGGATGCTACGAGGAGTAGCAGAGAGGGACCATATGGTTAGCTTCTCCTAACTGCTCTTCTTCTACATGTGGCCGCATGCTTGTCTGCCTCCCTGCTTATCATATCCATAATCAACCGAGGATTTACATCTCTCTTTCAATTAGAAAAATAAGAGTGGAAAAATTTAGAGCTCAGAAGATTAATAGATGGAAATCAGCATGAAGGTGTCAGGCTGAAAGATCGAATAGCAGACTCAACTAGGCTTATATTTTGCTACAAGAGAAATTACAGTAGAGCTTATCTGAAATGTCTTCAGATGAAAGTGGATTATGACCTAGATTATCAAATTGGCGCATGTATTCTAAAGATTAGAATCCAGTCATAATGTACTTTGCTTATAGCATAGAGTTCACATTTTCGAACCAAATCACTAAGTTCAGAAATAGAGTGCTCCGTAGGAGTTCACAATTGATCAATATGAATGAAAATTTTAGAGACAAGACACAGCTCACACAACAGTACAACACCCTTTTAATTTTCCCCTAACACTATTTTGTCGATTGACATTCCTTTGCATCTATATCTTTTTTTTTCATGGGGAGTATATGATGAGAAAACTAGGTACATCTTGATTGATCATAGTCTTGATCTTTTTATAGATGTTTTCATGTTGGATCTCATAATAAATATTTGTTGTTGTGATTTCAGTTTTGTTTTATTTATGGTTTTCTTCTTCCTGCTGTGTCTCATGTTGGATCTCAAAATAAATATTTGCTATTGTGATTTCAGTTTTTTTTTGTTACTTTTGGTTTTCTTCTTCCTGCTGTGTGTAGAGAATATACCATCATAGAACTACATCAGCTCTTCTTCATGATGAAGACTACTATAATCAGGCTGCATATACATGGCTAACCTGCGACTACAATCAGTTAACAGAACTTCCTCAGTTGCAAAACGTCAGTTGTGACTTTGTATATCCTGTGTAAAGTTGGTTATCCTAATATTTGATATAGTGCATTCATACTTTGATTTACTACCTTATTGCCATTTGTTCCTGAACTATGATAACACTCTATTTCTGATGGTAGACATATAGGCAATCCGGCAGGTAATGCCTGATGAGACATTTCTGAATTCTTGATCTATGATCAGTTTAAAATATCAATGCATTTTGCTCCCTCCGTCCTATGAAATTTTTCTAAATTTGCATGTATTAGACACTATTTAGCACCTAGATACATCTAAATTTTGACAAAGTTAAGATAAGTTCCATTAGACAGAGGGAGTACTTCATACGAATTTGACAGTTGATTTTAGATATTATTTTCACAGATGCCTTTTACTGTAGCAATGTAGCATCATTTTCCCTGGATGCAATCATTACTTTTCATACAATGTTTTCACTTGCTTCCGGTCACATGGTAATTAAGGAGACCAATCTTTTCCAGCTTGAAAGTGAGTTTGTGCCGATGCTCTATGGCGCCGACATGTAAAGCTTAGGAGGCTATTTTATGACATATGGACCAGGACTTCAGCCTTCAGCTTTCTCACATCTATACTTTTCCGATGTTAACAAATTTTAGTCAGAGAATCAACCACATGTAAGTTCAAAGTGACAAATCCGATGGAGATACGTTTAAGCGAAATCATGTATGGTATGTTTGCTTAAGCTGCAAACCTGGAAGAATCACTTCCATGTGTCGAGGTACAAAGTTCAGCCTCCATTCGAAAATACGCACTGTAAGTAAATGATGATCGTGATACTGAATTTTGATGTTGTGTTCGCGCAAGGGTGGTTATGCCTTCTAATTCTTGGTCGATTACTACATTCAAGTTTTTAAAAATGATAAAAGGTAATGTTACGTCGGCTTCTTTCTATGACATTTTTTTGGAACGTTTGTGACAATGTCTTATGGGTTGTATATTTCTTACAACATTTTAAATTCAGTTGACCACTTGAATAAAGATTCTTGATGTTTGTCTTGTGAAGTTGTGATTGCTGGAACTAGGGGAAAGCTATTTACTTGAATTAATTGAGTCTATCTTTGGATTAACAAAAATGATTAAGATCCTTCTGAAATGCCATGACCCAACAAAAAAAAATAAACGACAACATGGCGCTGCGTGTTCCCCTTCCTCGACGCCCTCTGTGATGCTGGCGACCCGCGCCTCCTCCTCTGCGATCTCCTCCATGGCGCCCATCCTTCAGCTCCTCACGGACTGAGATCCGGGGCCTTGCTTAATACAAGGCACGGATGCGCTCGGCCTCTCCCGCGCCCTGTCGTCTCCTTCGCCCTGCTTTTCACCTCCCTACCGGCCTTCTCCACCACCACTGAGCCCCACTTTTCCATGTCGCTTCCCATCGCTTTCCTCTCGCCCTCCGTGGCGCTCGGCAGGTGCAGCACAACAAACATCCATTGAGAGAGGGGGCAACCGCCAGGCAGCACGACAGAAGGGCGGGGACTTCAACTGGATGTGGTGGTTGAGGTGGAGTACCCATCCTAGATGACGACATATTACAAAATCATATGTCATCTCTCTTTGTCCACTCAATCCTCTTCTTATGTGACTTAAGTTGGCAGGGAATTGCAACCAAACATTTGTTGATACATCGAGAGTGCTTGGTGACACGACCACTGGCTGAGCAACGAGGCGAAGTTGCGCTGATAATGGTGGTACTACCATGAGGAGGTAGTTGACTGGCAATGCCTCCATGGACAAGCATTGGTGTTTCAGACTTGTTCCAGTAGCATGTGCTGTTTTTTGGATTTATTTTTCTTCAAGTTAGAATATGAAGATCAGTGCTTAGTTTGTATCTTAGCCTGCTAGATTAGATGAAATAGTTAGGAAATAAGCAAATATATTTCGTATGTTGAAACACTAACAATGTTTGGTCTCCTACACTCCAATCTCCATTCTTTTGTGTTTCCTCATACTACTTTATTGAAATGTGCAATTCAAAAAACCGCAGGTGAGATAACCAATGTTTTCCAATCCATATTCATATTTGGAAACTATCAAACATTTATAAACCCTGGCTGTTGTATTCTATTTCCTCACTTTTTCGTAATTATTCATGACTGCCATAATTGCTAACTTTTTTTCCTTTGTAATTGTAGCAATAGGTTGCTATGGGGCGTTTATTGATCACAATGGGAGGATAAGTTGTTTGAGGTAATGTGCTTTTGAGTAGAGACTTATCAACTGATGTTTATTTTCTTACATTTGGAGGAAATTCATGTCTGAATGTATTCTACATATATTTGTTCGGTAAAATTGATATGGAAGTACATCCGTTTCTTTACAATGTGCATTTTCTGTTTAGAAGCCACTGCACTTGTCTCATCAGCACGAAGAACCAGACCTTGACATGTATTAGATGTCTCCCCTGTTCTTGTTTTAAATCTTTGTGACAAGTCACTCCTGCAATGCGTTGTGATTGTGTTTCTATTTTCTTTTTCAGTTCCGTGAGTTGCGGCATTCATATTACTTCCACAGATACATGGTATGGAGCATGAAAGATGATTGCAACGGAAGTGTTTGGTATCAGGTAATAAAACTGAAGTTGCATTCCTCATTATTGGATTATCTTTCTTCAGATCTTGCAGCTCAAAGCAATATGTTTTCACTTTGAACACCACACTACAATTTTGGATATGATATTATCTGTTAAGAAGTAACATGAGGCTCAGTTCTTTAGCTATGATCCGCGTTGCGTCATACTGTTATTGCTCATTGCTGTCATCCAATCATTGTATTACATGACTTCGCGGTGCTATAACCCTAGATGCTTGGACATGCACATTGTTTCTTGCAGATTATCCTTTTGAAGTAGTATATGTGCTGAATAACCTTTGCTGGTTGAGAAAGACTAGGTTATCTGAATCATTATCAGAAGGGATTATTGTATTTTATTGCCACAGGTTGGTGGATGCACAGATAGGATAAGCGAGAAAATGTTTGCTAGATACAGGCTGGTGGATCATCAATTAATTATTTCAAGGCAACCAGTGAAGTGCTGAAGAGTTGTGATCCTACTTTGGCCTGTGTTCTTTTGCTTCGCTGCATCTAAATTTTTTGCGCACTACTTTAACATTTGCTGAGCCTATAATGTTCTTTGTTGGCCATACGAACATTTACATTCTTGGGTTAGGTCACACAAGGATAAGAATTTAGTGTATGGATTATACCTTTGGACCTACATGTAATTATCGTTGTATTCAAGACATGATACTGCACATTTGTTTCATTTCTTACTTTATATATGAATGCATGCTTATTTTGTCTCTACATCATGCCAGTTCTATTTTTACTCATCACATTTTTGTAGAACTAGAGAGATCCATATTTTTTTAGTTCACACTCAAGACTATTTGCTCTGATTGCAGGGCCATTATTCAACTTCACCGCAACATCGGTACCTTGCCTTTGCATGCAATTGTCACACAACTGATTTGGGTTGAAGTGATTGCATCCTCTTCTCTGTGCAATTAAATTGCCATCATTTCTCTTCTGTGGAGTGTGGAGAGAAGCTTGCAATTTTGAGTGTTTTTACTCTTGTCATCGAGGCCATGTCATTGTCATAGTTGATTCATCAGACCAATAGGTATATGTGCACTCCATTCTCCTCCATATTCCATTACTTGGCTAGATATCTTAATAAGTGATGTGGTTGGGAATGTGGTATGGTCAAACAATGAGAGACCATGGGAATGAGAGTTGCTAAACAATTTATTCGTTATCGTTGCTTGTCCATGTGCTTATCTCGATTTGAGACAGCGAGAGACCAATGGATTATTCTGTGACTCTAATACTTTCATTACTTGATATTTTGATTTGTTTAGATGCATCCTTTCTGTGTTCATTTAGATTAGCTTACCATTCATTCCCCCTTGTTATGCTCTCTAGCAATACTGCCAATGAAAATGTCAGTCCCTACACACCTAGGTGCGCTTTCTATCTCTACCATTGGCTACCAATTATTGGTTCTTAAATGTATCATTTCGTCTTTGTTTTATCCTCTTCAAGATGTATATTTGTCCATGCACAGATTTACTGCTATGGTGAACTTTCCAATGTGTTTCGTATGATACTACAACCTTTTTCTCTTTTAGTAGTATCTGTTTTTAATCTGTGGGTTTCCTTTTGTATCACTCTTTTAGTAAAGTTCCGAAGTTATTTTGATATGAACAATAACATCAGTTCTTACTTCTTAGTTAATCAATCTGTCAATATTAATGCCTAAAATCAGAGCTGCTTGCATTGGCACACATTTGTGCATTTGTAATTGCTTCTATGATACGCCACATCCTTCCTTTAATTATCTTATGTTTTATTTATGAAAAGAAAGGAACAATTATTAACCATATTGTTTAATTATTGTTTCACACATGATAGTAAAATGAAATAGTAGAGTAATAACGTTTCCCCTTTGTTACTGCTTCGCCGCATTCGTATTTACTGAAATATGTTAACTAAGACATTGCAGTTCAGTGACGTATTCCTTGACTATGAAGATAAGAAACGACCCTAAGTGCACTGGCGGAATATCAGCGAGTACGAGGGCCAACGATTGAAATGGGCTCTAAACAACGCAATATTAATGCTAAACTGATTGGCCACTTCAGCGACATAGGCCACATGTTCTGCAAATTTACTGAGAAGGCTGGGCCATGACCTAGCATGGTCCCGCTGATGGTCTGCCAGTGCCTAAGAGGAGGTGATTAGTGGTCCTTATCATGTTCTTTCTTCTTGAGATCACATCTCCATGCGCTCCTTTATTGCGTTACAATGCATCTCTCGCTAAGTAGTCTGGTCTCCAATCTGGAGAAGGGAAAGTAATTGCATGTTGTTGGTGACTTTCAGTTTTCTTTGGAAGTTGCATCACTGATCATCTATTGCATGTTCTTTTCCTTCATTGTGAAACGCTTTACTTTTGTTTGTAAATTATGTCACTTCCTGAAACTAATGGTGATATGTAATAATATATTCATGTTAAGTAATTAGCCGCATTAACAATGCCAAACTATGATTATGTATTTAGGCCAAGCCAGTGCTGCCCCTATTGTATTGGATTTCGTGCAAGACACTTGTGCCATCCTATATGTCATGGATGTTTTTAGGCGTAAGTCTGATGCAGTTGCGCAAGGATGAAGATACATCTCTAGACACATGGCTTTAATTGGGTCGTTAATTGAGCCGCAGAGGGCCAGCGAGGAGGCGCCCCAAGGGGCGCCCCAACCACTAGTGCCCTTATAAATCATGAGAGGGCTGAGGTAGAATTTGAGTGAAAGCGAAAGATCCTAACTGGTACATATTGTCTCCGGTTACGGAGTCAAATAACAGCACAAACAGCAGCTTGATTGTCATCATTTCTGATTATGAGGTGCTGCACAATTTCACTTTCACATGTCTGCACCAGTTAGACGACACTCAGCCATCAGAAACATATATTGAAGCCACAAAAGCATGCGAACTACTAGTGGTACTAGTCCTACAAACACATATGTGCAGAGTTTCCCTGCTTAACCGGATCGGAACGGATCGCTAATTCGCTACGGCTGAAGACAAGCAGGACTATAACCATTGATTTGCCATACGATGCACTGCTCTATCCAATTCCTTGTCCCTCCCTTGAGCTACTCAAAGCTAGTGTAGTGTACATCATATCTGAAAGAAAAGCCTTGCATGTATCCGATAATACACTTGAACGTGCTTCAGTTGTTGGGTACGGCCCCCTCGGCTATAATACATACCCTGGCTTGAAACTTAAAATCGGTTAACTAAGACAAGAGCCAAGTCTTGACTTAACAATTGCTTTTCTTATGTCTTCAGACAGAGGGAAAACTATGGATGAAACCTCCCTTATACCCAAACTGAGCTTGGTTAACTGTATAGTGTAAACCATGCCCCTATCTAGGATGATAGTGTAGCCTAGATCCTAAAGAAAAGCCTTGCAAGTATCCGATGTTACACTCCAGCGTGCTTCAGTTTTGGGTACGGCTCCCTCGGCTGTACGTACATGTTTTCTTTTAGCAGCTCATGGAAATAACCTAGCAATGCGTGCTTTTCCTACTTGGAGATAAGAGCACATAGACCAAAATTGTTGGATGGAACTTCCCCATAGTGAAGCCGAGATTGGTCAAGTGTTAACAGATGCGAGATACTATGATATCATTAGCCCCACACATGTGTGATGTGCCGCTCTCTTGCTGGACCTGTAGTCTCCAGCACGTAAAGCACTATTGATGAAGCAGCAGCTGATCCGACCAAGAAGAGCTTCTGGATGCACACCATCACTGCTTTGCCTTTTTCGCCAAGCCTAATAACACACGTACATGACCAGAAAGACGCACAACATGCCCAAAGCTCAAAGCACCCTAGCTGGTGGCATCCGAAAACTACATTTTGTCTGCCAGTTAGGCCTGTGATCCGTCGAGGTCAAAGAGCTGAGCCAGACAAAAGCAGAGACAAGTTCAGCTAGCTGACCACTGAAAACCAACTGCTTCTGGTACGTTCGTGCTTTTTCTTCTTCCAAATTGACTACTGAGATAATGAAGTTTCAGCCTTGCAATCAATTTTTTTTCCAAATTCAGCCGTGAAATAATGAAGTTTCAGCCTTGCAATCAATTTTTTCCCCAAATTCAGCCGTGAAATAATGAAGTTTCAGCCTTGCAATCCAGCAGACAGGTAGGTCATAGCTCGCGTCGATTTATTACGAGCGGAGGGAGTAGTACGTAGGTAGAGAGCGAAATTGCAGCTGAAACCAAGTTTAGAGTGTTCAGCTCCGTAGATGGCACGACTGAGCTATCGTCCACACACACGGACACATACAAGATCGAAGTTGGGGGCTTACGAGTTGAGGCATCGATCACACACGCCGTGGAAGGCAACAGAAATCTGGTGGCTGCCAACAAACCAAGTGGAAGCCGAGCTATTTCCATGCTCCTCTCCACCTAGCGACGAACCGCGTGAGAGGAACGGATAAATGGAAGCAAGGTTAAACGGTTCTTATCTGAAAGACACTGCTAAATGGTCGTCGGTTGTACGGGCGTTTTCAGGAGCTGATGGATGGCTGGAATCTGATCTCGTTTTGCATAGGGCAGTGTGTGGTTTTTTTTTTACAATCAATACCACATATATTTATAGTAACAAAGAGTACATGGTAGAGATACACAAGCTGACTCCAACGATTACAAAATAAAGTATAAAAGAAATGAGCAAATCGCAAAGATCTTCAAAATCTTCTTTCTTCCATGACACAATCTTGTACTTCTCTGAAGGCAGCCAAACACACATATCAAACCATAGACCTAAAAATACCAATAAAGGTTCTCCCATTGTTTTAATTTGAGTCGCAATGCCAAGGCTACGTGCACGCGCGCAACCATTGAAGTAGTCAATCAACATCGGCAAGAGTATCGGCACCAGTATATCAGGGAAAAATAACCGAACAGCCTGATCAACGTCGCTAGAGAGCCGAGAGTACGAATCACCATTGTCGAGGACGTAGCAGCCGGGACAAATATTGCGAGGGTAATCCTCCTCACGGCAACCATGAGAAAAGATCCAAAATTGATCTGGCGAAGCAAGATCTAAAGATCCATACCTAAAGAATTGCAATCCTCCAACACCACCATTGGCGCCATGATTAAGATCTTGTCGTCGAACGAGGGACTGAAGAACACTTATTGTAGACGATGCCATCTCCAATATGGCGAAGACCAACAAGAAGACAGCTACCAAACCCTAAGCTAATTTGTTGAAAAGGCTACTTTATTAAAAATTCTATGCATAGATCGGGTTCCCCACCCCTCCTGACGCCGGCGAGGCCGACCGGAGGAGGGGAAACCGATCTATGGTGGAAACGAAGCGGAGACGGAGGTGTTTTTTCTAAGCGGCGGCTGCCAGGGAACCTTGGTTTTGCTGGGCAGTGTGTGGTTAACTTCCTTCGGAACAATAACAGCCGAAAAGAAAGTTAATTAGCACTAGGTTTGGTAGGCTATCGTGCTGCCTTGCCCATCTTCAGGTATTCTACAGTAATGAGCATTTTACTTTTTTTTAATAATAACCATGATGTTCCGAAAAGATCTAATTTTTGTGCGGCACAGTATTTATATTTTGTTACAATCATAACAACGCCGTTCTTAAAAGGTCTCCGTTCACTTTTTTTTTTGCGAAAACAGTACAATCAAAGACGCTCATACATATGCGCACACACTCACCTCTATGAACGTACACACGCACACCTTATCCCTATGAGCACCTCCAAGAGACTGTGTTAAAGAACTGATCCGGCAGTCTTGAGATTGACGAAGTAACCATAGGCGCCTTGCTGTCGACGGGAACGTCGCCTTTCATTGAGAAATATTCCGCCTTTATGAGGCACCAAAGTGTTAAATCTGGGATTTGAACTTTGGTGGGCTGGGGGTGCCACTGCCTTCTAACCATCCAACCACATATTGGTTCTCTACTCCGCGCACAAATAACCATTGCGTTCTGGGCTTCCATTTATCCCCTAGTAAGAGCGACTAGCTTTCCGCACATCCCGCGACCTGCAAAGTCACGGATGGAGGGCACGAAAAAGGCCTTTTACCGGTCGAAAATGCCTCACGCGGAGCAGACCCCGCAAAAAGAGATGGCATAACAACATATTTCCGAACTTTGGACTCGACTTTGGATCCCAGTCACCGCTTCTTCCTCCTATCCTCGAGCTCCTTGGTGGAGAGTGATACGTCTCCAACGTACCTATAATTTCTGATGTTCCATGCTTGTTTTATGACAATACTTACATGTTTTGCTTGCACTTTATAATGTTTTTATGCATTTTCCGGAACTAACCTATTAACAAGATGCCACTGCCAGTTCCTGTTTTCTGTTGTTTTTGGTTCCGAAAGGCTGTTCAATATTCTCGGAATTGGACGAAATCAACGCCAAAGATCTTATTTTTCCGGAGGCTCCGAACACCGAAGGAGTCGGAGGAGAGCCAGGGGGCCCCCACACCATAGGGCCGCGGGCAGACCGGCCGTGCCGGCCTAGGGGAGGCCACCCTGCCGACCCTCCCGCGCCGCCTCTTCGCCTATTTAACCCCTTTCGACCTAAAAACACACCACTTGACGAAACTCCAAAGACTCCGGGGGCGCCGCCATCGCGAAACTCCATTGGGACAAGTCTCTGTTCCGGCACTGCCGGACGGGGAAGTGCCCCTAAGCCATCTCCATCAACGCCACCGCCTCCATCATGCTCCGTGAGTAGTTCCCCCATGGACTACGGGTTCTAGCTGTAGCTAGTTGGTACACTCTCCCCCATGTACTTCAATACAATGATCTCATGAGCTGCCTTACATGATTGAGATTCATCTGATGTAATCGGTGTTGTGTTTGTTGGGATCCGATGGATTGTTACGTTATGATTGTCTATCTACAAAGTTTGTGAAGTTATTGTTGCTGCAATCTTGTTGTGTTTAATGCTTGTCACTAGGGCCCGAGTGGCATGATCTTAGATTTAAGCTCTATACTTATTGCTTAGATTGTATCTACAAGTTGTATGCACATGTCTATGTCCGGAACCAAAGGCCCCAAAGTGACAGAAATTGGGACAACTGGAGGGAAAGGCTTAGATATGAGGATCACATGTTTTCACGGAGTGTTAATGCTTTGCTCCGTTGCTCTATTAAAAGGAGTACCTTAATTTCCAGTAGATTCCCTAGAGGCCCGGCTGCCACCGGCTGGTAGGACAAAAGATGTTGTACAAGTTTCTCATTGCGAGCACGTATGACTATATATGGGAAACATGCCTACATGATTAATAGACTTGATGTTCTGTCTTAATGCTATTTCAATCCTATCAATTGCCCAACTGTAATTTGTTCACCCAACACTTGTTATTGGAGAGTTACCACTAGTGTAGATAGCTGGGAACCCCGGTCCATCTCGCATCATCTACTTGTTCTACATGTCATTGGAAGTAGTGTCAACTATTTTCTGGTGCCATTGCTCTCATATTATTGCTGCTGTTGTGTTACTATTACTATTGCTCTCATATTACTGCTTTCACATCACCCCGTTACTAGTGCTTTTCCAGGTGTAGCTGAATTGACAACTCAGTTGTTAAGGCTTATAAGTATTCTTTACCTCCTTGTGTCGAATCAATAAATTTGGGTTTTACTTCCCTCGAAGACTGATCCCCTATACTTGTGGGTTATCAAGACTATTTTCCGGCGCCGTTGCCGGGAGGCATAGCTCTACTCATAAGTTCACCTGGGGAGTACACTCTACCTCTCTCTCTGCTTTTATTTTATTTTGTCTTGCTAGTTTACTTCTATCTAGTTTATTTGTGCTTAGTTTATTTTGTCCAGTATTATTTTGCTTAGTTTACTTTTGTCTAGTTTATTTTTGTCTTGTTTTATTTTCCCTATATACCCGAAAATCCATAAAAATTTGAAAAACCTAAAAATTAAAAACTGCTGTTATGGGAGAACCAACAACCTACTTGGAGCTTATAGAATGTTATAATAATTATAGAGAATCAAGAACTGGTAAAATAATGAGTGCTATGATAGAAAAATTGAATACAATGGCTAGAATCTTGCTTAGACGCCATGATATAAACTGTTGCTCTCAACAGGATACTGAACATCTTAAATTTCAATGTGGCTTTAGTGAGGAATTTTTAATTAAGAACTATAATCGGAATTGCTATATTCATTATAGGTTCGAAGAGGTAGAACAATTTGTCTTATTTATAGGAGCCTCCGAGATAGAATCCTTCATGGTTGAGAATTATGAAACTTGTGCTATTTGTAAGGACCTTAAAGATTATGTCTCTACTATCCTTAATTCTTGTATAGAATGCTACAGTAGGAATCCTTATATCCTTGATTATAAAGAGAGACACATTAATGCACAAGAATGCACTCACAATTTGCAGGAACCGGTGGAAGAAGAAATTGATGAACCTGAAAGCTCATTGGATAAAAAAGAGGAGGAAATTGATGAACCTGAAAGCTCATTGGATAAAAAAGAGGAGGAAATTGATGAACCTGAAAGCTCATTGGATGAAAAAGAAGAGGAGAGTGATGAACAAAAGGAGGAAGAATGGATTAGCTACCCATGCCAACCTTCTAATGAGAGTAACTCTTTATCTCTTACACTATTTGATTGTCCTCCATGCTTACCGAAAGAGGTTGAATGTTATGTTCCTGTGGATTCTCTTGAAATATTACCTATAAGTAAAACTTGTGAGAATAATTATGCTACTGTTACTTATGATAATCCATGCTACTTTGATAAATCTTATGATAATGCTTTGTTTGTGCCTGATGTCGAAATGCATGGTACTAAAGAATTTTGCTTGGCAAATGTTTATGATAAAGCTCTATATGATGGCCCTATGTTACTTGATAATATTAATTGTGCTACTAATGAAAATGGGATTGGAGAGTTTTTGACTTTATCTATGAGTCCCATATCTCTTGAGATTGATCAACTACCTTGTTATTTTATTAATAAAAGTAAGTTTGAAAGTTTTAATTCCACTATTCTTGAACTTGATAAAAATTATGTGTTTGGAAATCATGAAAAGTATGCTGCATGTGATAGTTATATTGTTGAGTTTATTCATGAAGCTACTGAAAATTATTATGAGAGAGGAAAATATGGTTGTAGAAATTTACATGGTACTAAAACACCTCTCTATATGCTGAAAATTTTGAAGTTACTCCTGTTTTATGCTTGTCACTTTGTTCTTCATGAATTTATTTGTGTACAAGATTCCTTTTCATAGGAAGTGGGTTAGGCTTAAATGTGTTTTGAATTTGCTTCTTCATGCTCTCTTTTGCTTCAACTCCTATTTCTTGCGAGTGCATCATTTAAAACTGCTGAGCCCATCTTAATGGCTATAAAGAAAAGAACTTCTTGGGAGATAACCCATGTGTTATTTTGCTACAGTACTTTGTTTTATATTTGTGTCTTGGAAGTTTTTAATACTGTAGCAACCTCTCCTTATCTTAGTTTTGTGTTTTGTTGTGCCAAGTGAAGCCTCTAATCGAAGGTTGATACTAGATTTGGATTTCTGCGCAGAAACAGATTTCTATCTGTCACGAATCTGGTAATATTTCTCTGTAGGAAACTGAGAAAAATCTGCCAATTTACGTGCGTGATCCTCAGATATGTACGCAACTTTCATTAGTTTTGAGTTTTCTGATTTGAGCAACGGAAGTACCATTTTAAAATTCGTCTTTACTGGCTGTTCTGTTTTGGCAGATTCTGTCTCTGTTTTTTGCATTGTCTCTTGTGGACTTTAAGCGAGGTTTTCTAGACGTAGAGAGCTGTAGCTAATGTTTTATTGAGTTCTTGCAATGTGTCACTACAGGACCAAGGTGGATTCAAGTTTTTTGAGTACTAACCCCTCTAATGAAGTTTATGAGAAGTTTGGTGTGAAGGAAGTTTTCAAGGGTCAAGAGAGGAGGATGATATATGATCAAGGAGAGTGAAAAGTCAAAGCTTGGGGATGCCCCGTGGTTCATCCCTGCATATTTCAAGGAGACTCAAGCGTCTAAGCTTGGGGATGCCCAAGGCATCCCCTTCTTCATCAACTTATCAGGTTTCTTCTATTGAAACTATATTTTTATTCGGTCACATCTTATGTGCTTTACTTGGAGCGTCTGTGTGTTTTTATTTTTGTTTGTGTTTGAATAAATTCGGATCCTAGCAATCCTTGTTTGGGAGAGAGACACGCTCCGCTTTTTCATATGAACACTTGTTCTTCGTTTTACTTTTAATGTTCAATGATAAAAGTTGGAAGCTACAATACTTATTGGTATTTGGTTGGAAATAGAAAATGCCTCATAATGTCTTGGATAATTTGACACTTGGCAATTGTTTTGAGCTCTCAAGTAGATCATGATTAAGTTTTTTCATGTAGTTTAAACCTATTAGTGGAGAACTACCGTAGAGCTTGTTAAAATTGGTTTGCATGATTGGTCTCTCTTAAGGTCTAGATATTTTCTGGTAAAAGTGTTTGAGCAACAAGGAAGACAGTGTAGAGTATTATAATGCTTGCAATATGTTCTTATGTAAGTTTTGCTGTACCGGTTCATACTTGTGTTTGCTTCAAATAACCTTGCTAGCCTAAGCCTTGTATCGAGAGGGAATACTTCTCATGCATCCAAAATCCTTGAGCCAACCACTATGCCATTTGTGTCCACCATATCTACCTACTATGTGGTATTTCCTGCCATTCCAAAGTAAATTGCTTGAGTGCTACCTTTAAACAATTCAAAATTTATCACCTCTGATTTGTGTCAATGTTTTATAGCTCATGAGGAAGTATGTGGTGTTTATCTTTCAATCTTGTTGGGCAACTTTCACCAATGGACTAGTGGCTTCATCCGCTTATCCAATAATTTTGCAAAAAGAGCTGGCAATGGGATTCCCAGTCCCAAATTAATTAACAAAAATAGACACTCCTCCATGGTATGTGATTGTTGGACGGCACCCGAAGGATTCGGTTAGCCATGGCTTGAGAAAGCAAAGGTGGGGAGGAGTGTCATCATAATAAAACTAAAATAAAAAGGCACTCCTTCATGGTATGAGATTGTTGGCAGGCACCCGAGGATTCGGTTAGCGATGGTTTGTGAAAGAAAGGTTGGAAGGAGTGCCACCCAAAAATAAAATAAAATGGGAGCCGCTCTTTGAAGGTTTGTCTGGCAAGGGGGTTAGAGTGCCCACTACCATTCGTTGACAACAACAAACACCTCTCAAAACTTTACTTGTATGCTCTCTTTATGTTTTCAAAACCAAAGCTCTAGCACAAATATAGCAATCAATGCTTCCTCTGCGAAGGGCCATTATTTTACTTTATGTTGAGTCAGTTTACCTACTTCCTTCCATCTTAGAAGCAAACACTTGTGTCAACTGTGCATTGATTCTTACATACTTGCTTATTTTCATTCATCATATTACTTTGTGTTGACAATTATCCATGAGATATGCATGTTGAAAGTTGAAAGCAACCGCTGAAACTTAAATCTTCCTTTGTGTTGCTTCGATGCCTTTACTTTGAATTTATTGCTTTATGAGTTAACTCTTGTGCAAGACTTTTGATGCTTGTCTTGAAAGTACTCTTCATGAAAAGTTTTGTTATATATTATCTATTTGTTAGCAAATATAAATCATTGCCTTGAGTCACTTCATTCATTTCATATGCTTTGTAATAGTATGATCAAGGTTATGTAAGTAGCATGTCACTACAGAAATTACTCTTTTTATCGTTTACCTACTCGAGGTCGAGCAGGAACTAAGCTTGGGGATGCGATACGTCTCCAACGTACCTATAATTTCTGATGTTCCATGCTTGTTTTATGACAATACTTACATGTTTTGCTTGCAATTTATAATGTTTTTATGCATTTTCCGGAACTAACCTATTAACAAGATGCCACGCCTGTTTTCTGCTGTTTTTGGTTCCGAAAGGCTGTTCGGCAATATTCTCGGAATTGGACGAAATCAACGCCAAAGATCTTATTTTTCCCGGGAGGCTCCAGAACACCGAAGGGGAGTCGGAGGAGAGCCAGGGGGCCCCCACACCATAGGGCCGCGCGGCCGGACCGGCCGCGCCGCCTAGGGGAGGCCACCCTGTCGACCCTCCCGCGCGCCTCTTCGCCTATTTAACCCCTTTCGACCTAAAAACACAGTACCACTTGACGAAACTCCGAAAGACTCCGGGCGCTGCCGCCATCGCAAACTCCACCGGGGACGAAGTCTCGTTCGCACTCGCCGGACGGGGAAGTGCCCCGCCATCTCCATCAACGCCACCGCCTCCATCATGCTCCGTGAGTAGTTCCCCCATGGACTACGGGTTCTAGCTGTAGCTAGTTGGTACACTCTCCCCATGTACTTCAATACAATGATCTCATGAGCTGCCTTACATGATTGAGATTCATCTGATGTAATCGGTGTTGTGTTTGTTGGGATCCGATGGATTGTTACGTTATGATTGTCTATCTACAAAGTTTGTGAAGTTATTGTTGCTGCAATCTTGTTGTGTTTAATGCTTGTCACTAGGGCCCGAGTGGCATGATCTTAGATTTAAGCTCTATACTTATTGCTTAGATTGTATCTACAAGTTGTATGCACATGTCTATGTCCGGAACCAAAGGCCCCAAAGTGACAGAATTGGGACAACTGGAGGGAAAGGCTTAGATATGAGGATCACATGTTTTCACGGAGTGTGTTTGCTCCGGTGCTCTATTAAAAGGAGTACCTTAATTTCCCTAGAGGCCGGCTGCCACCGGCTGGTAGGACAAAAGATGTTGTACAAGTTTCTCATTGCGAGCACGTATGACTATATATGGGAAACATGCCTACATGATTAATAGACTTGATGTTCTGTCTTAATGCTATTTCAATCCTATCAATTGCCCAACTGTAATTTGTTCACCCAACACTTGTTATTGGAGAGTTACCACTAGTGTAGATAGCTGGGAACCCCGGTCCATCTCGCATCATCTACTTGTTCTACATGTCATTGGAAGTAGTGTCAACTATTTTCTGGTGCCATTGCTCTCATATTACTGCTACTGCTGTTGTGTTACTATTACTATTGCTCTCATATTACTGCTGCTTTCACATCACCCCGTTACTAGTTTTCCAGTGTGCAGTGAATTGACAACTCATTGTTAAGGCTTATAAGTATTCTTTACCTCCCCTTGTGTCGAATCAATAAATTTGGGTTTACTTCCCTCGAAGACTGTTGCGATCCCCTATACTTGTGGGTTATCAAGACTATTTTCTGGCGCCGTTGCCGGGGAGGCATAGCTCTACTCATAAGTTCACCTGGGGAAAGACACAATTAGTACATTCTTTTGTTTTGCCAGGTTGTCTTTTGTTAAAATCACCTTGTTGTAAATGAACCACATAAAAATCCTAATCTTCAGTTGTATCTTTATCTTTCACAAGAATTTGGAAAACAGTGTGGCCATTCAAATAATCAGCATACAAAGACTTAACTGAGAAAATACCAATAGATGAGAGCTTCCATACAAAACTATCCGGTTCATTTGTTAAGTGAACAACCATTAATTTGCGCACTAAACTAACCTAAGCATCCCATGTATCTCCAGTTAACGTCCTATTAAATCTTATATTGAATGGTGCATTAAGAAGGACGTTGGTGACTAAGACATGTTTAGTTGTGGCCACGTTATAGAGACTAGGATATTGGGTGTTAAGGGGCATGTCACCTATCCAAGTGTCTTCCCAAAACCTGGTGTTCATACCGTCCCGTACAGCAAAAGAACCCCGCTTAAAGAAATCCTCTTTACCTTCATAATTCCCTTCCAAAAGGGTGAATTTGTAGGCTTAGACTAAACTTGGGACAAAGATTAATTTACTCCCAAGATACTTGTTTGTCAACATTTCTTGCCGAACACCTTTGATGTGGGCATTATCCTTCGGGTAACTAACATTAGTCTACCTCCTCCGGTCCAACCAGGGACCCATGAAGATTGACCAATGACCAAGGTGGGCTTATACGTCGGTTCCAGTAAAGGAGACTCACCCGAAGAAGGATTCTTGACGAACAAGGTAAGAAGACGTTAAACAAGGAAAGATTAGAATAGATCTCTTTGTAACCCAGTCGAGTCCGGACAGAACTCTGGGGACCTGGCCTGCTATATAAGGGCCAGGAGAGGGTCTGGCGAGACACAACTTCAACACATAGATTAACCGCAAGTCAAGAGTAAG
The DNA here is from genome assembly GCA_030979885.1 of Lolium multiflorum. NCBI lineage: Eukaryota > Viridiplantae > Streptophyta > Magnoliopsida > Poales > Poaceae > Lolium > Lolium multiflorum. Next base: position 204,540 of record JAUUTY010001916.1, read on the forward strand.
AACCCTAGAATCTTAGCCTCTCGACGAGACAACAACCATAGCCTATGGGCTACCCCATTATAACCCGATATATTCGATAATCAAGATCAGACAAGCAGCAAGTAAGAGTTTTACCTCATTGAGGGCCTCGAACCTGAGTAAATCTTCTCCCCGTTTGTTTGGTATCCGATGTCTCGTGTCAGCCTTCCTTTGTCGGAAGTTTAAAAAGCTATTTTCTAAGTAATATCAAGCACCTCAATGCCAAGACCCCCCCTTGTCTTTAGGTCTACATACAATGTTCCATTTAGTTAATCTATATTTCGTCTTCTGGCCACTTTGCCAAAAAAATCTAGACCTATAGAAATCAAATCTTTTCCTTACCCCTTAGGTATTTCAAAGAACAAGAATAGAAACATTGATAGACTAGAAAGGACCAAATTTATTGGAACAAGCCTATCCCCATAGGATAGCAACTTGCCTAACCAGGCTGCAAGCTTTTACTCAAAACAATCTTCTATCGGCTTCCATTCCGAGATATTTTGAAGTTTCCGATCTTCTATCGGTTTAGTTTGGCCTAAGAATATGTGTATTTCCAGGTTGCTAGGCCGAGTATGTAGACACCCGTAAAAAAAATCCAGATCACGCGGATTTGCAACGCCTAGTTTACCCCCTTTTTTAGCCAAAATTGCAAACAAACGGTTATTATACGGATTTGGCGGATATGTTGGATCTGCTAGAGATGCTCCAGGGCGCGGCAAATGTTTGTCCGCATATCTATCGTGTTTGATCGGTGAGCCTCACAGACGTCTCAGTTTCTCATCCTTATCACACGCTCTAAAAAAAAAAATTTCTCCGGCGACACAACCACCACAACCTTGTCAGTCTTCGCCTACCTTCCATCGCCTTATCCAACGCACAGCGAGCATCTATGTTGAAAAACCAGCAACACTGCAGCCAGCACCAGAAAGTTTGTATCGGAAGCAAACATTAGGCGCTCTCGGCGGCAGGACTGATTATTCAGCAGGGACCCTCGAGCAACAACAAGCACCAAAGCAGAGAGAGGTCCTAGTGGTCACCTGGTATCTCCCCTTCGATTTCCCATCGTTGCAGATGACAGAGATTTAGCTGTGATGTCTCGCTTCGATCCTATCTCCTACGTAGTATGATATGGCAAGACTTCTGGGACCAGGGATTGTATGAGTAGAAGCGAAGAGTCCAGTCCAGTTCAAGCAATAATGTTGATGTTTTTTATTGGACGAGATAGACAGCCGATGGGATCGTTTGATCGGATCGGAGTTGTGTGTTTTACGGGACGCGATCGAAAACATATTCTTCGTGTTGCGTTGTGGGTACAGTGATTCTCATACATATAGCTGGACTGGTTCAATTCACCTTCAAGATGAAAGGAGAACGACGGGACGGCTAGCTGCTCCCCAGGTGTTCTGGATGATACAATTGGCAATAGCCTTTTCTGTCGTCTTAAAATTTGACGGAATTACTTTCGTTGCTACTAGCTTTCTGTCTCATTGTCATTAGAGGGCGCTTGCGCAGCACTGCTTCAGCGGAGCTGTGTGTGTTTCTTCCGTTGAGCTCCGTACAAGCTTTGGATCGGGAATTCGGGATGTCAAAGTTGCCTGTCTGCCGGCATTATTCAGTGATGTACATCCTGCGTGGTCACTCGAGCTGAAGGAAAACGAGTTCGACTTATTAAGTCAATCATAGTCGGTTGGGTTTCGGCAATTGCAAGGTAGCTTGCTGGTGAGCACAACACGTGCGCCGTGAGCCCGTGAGTACGTGCACGGTCGCCGCAATCACGCACGTTACGACCTGCGTGTAGAGATTCAAGTGAGTCGTCACCCTTTACGTTTTCTAGTTAAAAAATGAACCGACTTTTTGAAAATAACAATATTATAATGTCATTGAGAAGATAGTTCATTTATAAACTAAAGAGGATAAAATGTAGTGCTACCTTAATGGCAACCCAATTAAATCTATACGACTTATACCTGCGTGTCAGCATTCATGTTGGTCCTTGATTGAGAATCAACCACTACTTTCATCTAGAAGATTTTTTTTCGTTTTGAGAGGAAGAAGTTTTCATTCTCTAGCTGTTTTTGTAATAGTGTGAACACAGTTTTCATTTATCTCCTTGTTTCGCTATATTATTTCCCACACACAAATATCCGCTTCGCGGGTGCATTCATCCTTGATCCTGGTAAATTGCTTGGTCATGTTCAAGTTAATTGTTTTGTGTGACCTTCGGATTTCAACTGTTTAATTATCTTCGTGATGAATGATAAATATTTCTTACCATGTTTTTATTATTATTGTTATAGGCTAGAAATCCCCAAGCTATTACACATATTCAGGTCAGGTAATTTAGGTTGTGTTTGTGAGAGAAAAAAATGGAGCACTGGCACACGAAAAACGTGATGACAATGTACATCTCCACATCTGTTAGAATAAAGGCCTGTGAACCGACATGGGCCCAAGAAATCTCATGAGTGGCATTGGCAGTTACTGTCCCATTCATGCTTATCATGTTCGTACTTGCCTTTCGTGATGGTATATACATCGTGTCACAATATAAATAAACACACATGTAGTTTTGTTGTCAAAATTGCATGTTCGGAACTATTTTTGGGGAGCAGTAGAATGGGTTCACCACAACCAGCCTAACCAGCTGAGCTAGGCTAAGTTCGCAAAGGACCTGCAGCTTCCTCTTGATTTCATAGGAAACAAAAACAAAAAAAATTAAGCTGCGCCGTCTCTCTTCCTTCCTCGTTAGCATCTACCATCGGGTTCGATCCTTCCCATCCTATGATGCCAAATAGGAAACAGAAGTGACTAATTAGGCTTCGGGCCAGGTTGTATGAGTAGAAGTGAAGAATCCAAGTGCGTCAGTGCGTGGCTTGGGGATTTTACTAGTAGCTTGTCTAGTCGTTGCGAGTAATGTTGGTATTTTATTGACGGGATAGGAACTGATCGTGCCGTTTGGTCGGAGTGTAGTGTGTTTCGCAGGACAAGAAACGTCTGGTTTGCGTTGCGTGTCAACAATTCGGCTCGTCTCCTCTCATCTTCAAGATAGATAAAAATTGACCCGACGGCTACTCAGGTCTAGATCGATGAGATCATACCCTTTTTTTGTCAGTCTCAAAATGAGAAGGAACCGCTCTCTCGGAGCTTAGTGATATATAGGCCTTTTTTCAGCTCCGTACAAACATATAGGCTCGATTAAGATGTCAAACATGCCGGGATCATATGATTGCATGACTGGAGACTTGAACAGTGGAAGAAAGAGAAGTTCGACCCGAGCCAATCCCGTTCGGTTGGCTTTGCAAGCTATGAGAGCATCTTTCACCGGTCTCCACTAAATAGGTGCCAGCACTGCCTACAGGGGCGCCGGCATAGCATCTCTTTTATTTGAAGATGTTATTCCCACACCGACGCCCCTCATACGATAGCCCCAATAAAAATTTAAAATGTAAATGACATTTCAAAAACCAAATTCATAGAAAAGTTACTTGAATTTAAACTAAAAACTAAAAAAGCTAGCAGCGGCGTGCGTCGAAGGCGTTGAAGTCGAGGTAGTTGGCGTCGTCGCCGTTGTCATCGAAGGACGAGCCAAATGACCAGTCGCCGTCCTCCTCCTCCTTTGGTGTCGGTGGCTCGAAAGGTCCGGCGAGGTCGACGAAGTTGGCGTTGTGGTCCCCGGCGAACCACGCCGCCTGCCGTGGGTCCATCGTCATTTGCCGGTAGTCCTCCTCGACGGAGCGGCCAACGATGAAGTTTTGCCCGGGGAATTCCTCCGGGTCATCGCCGCCATGGAGGGCCGCCTCCGCCTCCATCTCCCACCATTGACTCTTCGCTGGCGGAAGTGGTGGCGTGCCCGCGGCGTCCTCCTCCTTGAGGAGGCGGCGTTGGACCGATACATGAGCCGTCGTAGGTATGTTTCCGCTTAATACACTTATATGATGGTATAAAACTTATTAGGAACAATAAAAATATGACAATAAAACTATCTTTATTTATTTGCCTCTAGGGCACATATCCAATACAATCTCTCATCCTTCTCGCAGCGTAGGAGATCTGATGCGCGCGAAATAGGAATATTTTTCAAAAAGAATAACTCATAGCAGAGACCTTTGTTGTGCGGATACCAGATGAAAGGGGCCCTTTGGAACATGGCAGGAGCCAAGACCTCGCAGCCTTGTGTTTATTTTCCCACCTCAACCTTATAGTGTTAGTAACAAATCTTCTATCTGTGCTGGACTAGCGGCCGCCGCCTTTAAGAAAAGCTCGCTCTGTATCCACCTTCGTCTCCACCATAGATCGATTTCCCCTCATTCGGTCAGCATCACCGCTGTCAGGAGGGGTGGGGAACCCTATGATGTGGGCATTACCTTTTGGATATCCGTCATTAGTCTATCTCTTTTGGCTCAATAAGGGCCCACGAAGATTACCCTAATCTAAAGTGGGCCCATAGGTTGGTTACTACAGAGAAGACTTACAAGGAGACGGATTCTTGACGAACAAGGCAAGAAGATGTCGATAAATGTAAGGATAGATTAAATCTTAATGTAGCATAGTCGAGTTTGGACAGGACTCTCGAGACCTAACCTACTATATAAAAGCCAGGAGAGGGCTTGCTGAACAACAACACACGAAACCAGCACAATCTAGCAGACACAAACCCTAGAAACCTTGCCTTTCGGCAAGTTTATCATAGCAGTCTATCGGCTGCCCCATTGTAACCTATTTTACTCGATAAATCAAGATCATACAAGCAAGAAATAAGAGTTTTACCTCATCGAGGGCCCTGGTCCTGGGTAAATATCGCTCCCTGATCGTTTGGTATCCGCTGTCTCGTGTTAACCTACAGGATTTCATCAACCCAAAGCCCTTCATGGTGGGCATTGCCGAGGAGTTCCTCATCAATTGGCGTTGTATGTGGGAACCCTGCTGGTACAAGGCACTTCATCGGCTATTCCGATCGTGTCGGCTACATCTTCGCCAGCATCACCACCACCATCGGCTCCATCATCGCTGAACTTCGGGAACTCGATTCGTTTTGGGTCCTTCGAGTTAACTACGCACACCGACGCGTCGCGTTCGGCCTTCTCAGGCCTGTGCGGCGAGATGGACATGACGTTTGGGAGCGTCCACTTTCGTGTCGAATCTTGTGGCGTTCTTCGGCTCCCGGACCCGATCGCTTCTGGTCCGGCAAAAGCCACGACTTCATCGACAGCTACGTCTACTGCTTCATCACCAACCGCGGTCGATCTATCGGCTGCGCCATCGGTGTCGACTCCGGCGTCTCCATCATCAGCATCGTGACGCCGTACCATGTCCACCATGTATGTTGGGTCTGATGACTCCGGATCATCAGATCTGACATCGTATTAGTGCCTCGACTGCGACACCAGGCATGGACTTGGCTCAGACGCCTCACCGTTCGTGTGCGGCGCCAAGTACTCCTCCAACGAAGAAAGTATCGACAACATCACCCATGTAGCCGCAATGCGAATGGCTCATCACCAAATCTGCGTCATCATCAACCCTCAAACGGGTGAGCACACCCTGCGCATCAATCACGAGAGGCGACGAGATGGCGAAGTGATACACGTAGATGCACACGTCCGTTGGGAACCCCAAGTGGAAGGTATGACGCGTATAGAAGCAAGTTTCCCTCAGTATGAAATCAAGGTTATCGAACCAGTAGGAGCCAAGAAGCACGTGAAGGTTGTTGGTGGAGGAGTGTAGTGCACGCAACACCAGTGAAACCGGCGCCAACGTGGAACCTGCACAACACAATCAAAGTACTTTGCCCCAACGTGAGATTGTCAATCTCACCGGCTTGCTGAAAACAAAGGATTAAGCGTATCGAGTGGAAGATGGTGTTTGTTTGCAAAGAACAAGAAGAACAATGATTGCAGTAGAATGTATTCAGATGTAAAAGAATGGACCGGGTCCACAGCTCACTAGAGGTGTCTCCAATAAGATAACTAACATGCGGGTGAACAAATTACAGGCGGGCAATTGACAAATAAAGATTCAATACATATCAACGATCATTACTATGTGATTTAATCAGGCATTACAAAAGTACATAGACCGCTATCCAGCATGCATCTATGCCTAAATAATCCACTTTCAGGTTATCATCCGAACCCCTTCCAGTATTAAGTTGTAAACAATGATAATTGCATTAAGTATGGTGCGTAATGTAATCAACACAAATATCCTTAGACAAAGCATCGATGTTTTATCCCTAGTAGCAACAGCACATCCACAACCTTAGAACCTATTCTCACGATCCCAGATTCAATGGAGGCATGAACCCACTATCGAGCATAATTACTCCCTCTTGGAGTTACAAGTATCAACTTGGCCAGAGCCTCTACTAGCAACGGAGAGCATGCAAGAACATAAACAACACATATATGATAGATTGATAATCAACTTGACATAATATTCTATATTCATCGGATCCCGCCAAACACAACATGTAGCATTACAAATAGATGATCTTGATCATGTTAGGCAGCTCACAAGATCTAAACAATGATAGCACAAGCGGAGAAGACAACCATCTAGCTACTGCTATGGACCCATAGTCCAAGGATGAACTACTCACGCATCAATCCGGAGGCGGGCATGATGATGTAGAGCCCCTCCGGTGATGATTCCCCTCTCCGGCAGGGTGCCGGAGGCGATCTCCTGAATCCCCCGAGATGGGATCTCCGACGTATCGATAATTTCTTATGTTCCATGCCACATTATTGATGATATCTACATGTTTTATGCACACTTTATGTCATATTCGTGCATTTTCTGGAACTAACCTATTAACAAGATGCCAAGTGTGCCGTTTTCTGTTTTTGTTTCAGAAATCCTAGTAACGAAATATTCTCAATTGGACGAAATCAACGCCTGTGTTCCTATTTTGCCCTAAGCATCCAACACTCGAGAGCAGAGGAGGGCCCTGTGGGCCCCGATGATAGGTGGCGCGGCCGGGCCCCCCGTGCCAGCCCTATGGTGTCGTCGCCCTTCGACCTTCGACGCTGCCCTTTCGCCTATATAAAGCCCCCGCATCGAAAACCCTTACGAATAAGCCACGGACGCGAAACCTTCCGAGCCGCCGCCATCGCGAAGCCAAGATCCGGGGACAGAGTCTCGTTCCGGCACCCGCCGGACGGGGAAGTGCCCCGGGGCTCTCCATCGACACCGTGCCATCTCCACCGCCATCTTCATCACCGCTGCTGTCTCCCATGAGGAGGGAGTAGTTCTTCATCGAGGCTCGGGGCTGTACCGGTAGCTATATGGTTCATCTCTCTCCTATGTACTTCAATACAATAATCTCATGAGCTGCCTTACATGATTGAGATTCATATGATGATGCTTGTAATCTAGATGTCATTGTGCTAGTCAAGTGAGTTTTACTTATGTGATCTCCGGAGACTCCTTGTCCCACGTGTGTAAAGGTGACAGTGTGTGCACCGTGTGGGTCTCTTAGGCTATATGTCACGAATACTTATTCACTGTTATGAATGGCATAGTGAAGTGCTTATTTATATCTCTTTATGATTGCAATGTGTTTTGTATCACAATTTATCTATGTGCTACTCTAGTGATGTTATTAAAGTAGTTTTATTCCTCCTACACGATGTAATGGTGACAGTGTGTGCATCCGTGTTAGTACTTGGTTTATGCTATGATCATGATCTCTTGTAGATTGCGAAGTTAACTATTGCTATGATAGTATTGATGTGTATTATTCCTCCTACATAAGCATGAAGGTGACAGTGTGCATGCTACGTTAGTACTTGGTTTAGTCGTATTGATCTATCTTACACTCTAAGGTTATTTAAATATGAACATTTAATTGTGGAGCTTGTTAACTCCGGCATTGAGGGTTCTGTAATCCTACGCAATGTGTTCATCATCCAACAAGAGATTGTAGAGTATGCATTTATCTATTATGTTATGTGATCAATGTTGAGAGTGTCCACTAGTGAAAGTCTAATCCTAGGCCTTGTTCCTAAATATCGCTATCGCTGCTTGTTTACTTTTTAAGCGTTACTGCTGCGTTACTACCGCATGTTTACTTCCTACAATATCACTACCATCAACTGCACGCAAGCTATTTTCTGGCGCCGTACTACTGCTCATACTTATTCATACCACCTGTATTTCACTATCTCTTCGCCGAACTAGTGCACCTATTAGGTGTGTTGGGGACACAAGAGACTTCTTGCTTTGTGGTTGCAGGGTTGCATGAGAGGGATATCTTTGACCTCTTCCTCCCCGAGTTCGATAAACCTTGGGTAATCCACTTAAGGGAAACTTGCTGCTGTTCTACAAACCGCTCTTGGAGGCCCAACACTGTCTACAAGAATAGAAGCACCAGACATCAAGCACTTTTCTGGCGCCGTTGCCGGGGAGGAAAGGTAAAAGGCACTCATACTTCGGTTCCAGGTAACAGTACTTTTCTGGCGCCATTGTATGTGTGCTCGAAGCTATTTCCTTTAGACTCTGCAATTGCGACATTTGGTTTCTTGTTTACACTAGTTAGGCATAATGGACAACAAAGAGCTTCTTATTCTATTTCCTGACATGGATGGTTTGATGCGAAAATTAAAAAAACCATGGAACATATTAATATGAATGCTTTGAACACCATTGTTGTTAATGATATGAAAAATTCTAAGCTTGGGGAAGCTGGTTTTGATGAGCATGATATTTTTAGTCCCCAAGCATTGAGGAGAAAATTTACTTTGATGATACTTTGCCTCCCATTTATGATGATTATAATGATAGTAGTCCTTTGTTACCACCTGTTATGGAGGATAAATTTGATTATGATTACAATATACCTCCTATATTTGATAGCTACTTTGTTGAATTTGCTCCCACTACAATTAATAAGAATGACTATGCTTATGTTGGGAGTAGTAATTATTTTATGCATGAGACTCATGATAAGAATGCTTTATGTGATAGTTATATTGTTGAGTTTGCTCATGTTGCTACTGAAAGTTATTATGAGAGAGGAAAATATGGTTGTAGAAATTTTCATGTTACTAAAACACCTCTCTATGTGCTGAAATTTTTGAAGCTACACTTGTTTTATCTTCCTATGCTTGTTACTTTGCTATTCATGAACTTGTTTATTTACAAGATTCCTATGCATAGAAAGCATGTTAGACTTAAATGTGTTTTGAATTTGCTTATGGATGCTCTCTTTTGCTTCGAATACTATTTCTTGCGAGTGCATCATTAAAACTGCTGAGCCCATCTTAATGGCTATAAAGAAAGAACTTCTTGGGAGATAACCCATGTGTTTATTTTACTACAGCAATTTTTGTTTTGTTGAGTCTTGGAAGTTGTTTACTACTGTAGCAATCTCTCCTTATCATGTTTTTGTGCCAAGTAAAGTTTCTATGTTAAAGTTGATGTTATATTTGGGATCGCTGCGCAGAAACAGCATTGCTGTCTGTCACGAATTCTGGCACAAGTCTCTGTAGAAAATTCGAAAAAATCTGCCAATTTACGAGCGTGATCCTCAGGTATGTACGCAACTTTCATTAGTTTTGAGTTTTTCCATTTGAGCAAGTCTGGTGCCATTTTAAAATTCTTCTTTACGGACTGTTCTGTTTTACAGATTCTGCCTTTTATTTCGCATTGCCGCTTTTGTTAAGTTGAATGAGTTTCTTTGTTCCATTAACTTTCAGAAGTTTTGTGCAATGTCCAGAAGTGTTAAGAATGATTGTGTCACCTCTGAACATGTGAATTTTTGATTATGCACTAACCCTCTAATGAGTTTGCTTGAAGTTTGGTGTGAAGGAAGTTTTCAAGGGTCAAGAGAGGAGTATGATATACTATGATCAAGAGGAGTGAAAGTTCTAAGCTTGGGGATGCCCCCGTGGTTCACCCCTGCATATTTCAAGAAGACTCAAGCATCTAAGCTTGGGGATGCCCAAGGCATCCCCTTCTTCATCGACAAAGTATCAGTTCCTTCTCTTGAAACTATATTTTTATTCGGTCACATCTTATGTACTTTACTTGGAGCGTCTGTGTGCTTTTATTTTTGTTTTGTTATCTTAGTTCTCTGAATAAGTTCATCCTTGTGTGGGAGAGATACACGCTCCGCTGGTTCGTATGAACACATGTGTTCTTAGCTCATAATATTCATGGCGAAGTTTCCTCTTCGTTAAATTGTTATATGGTTGGAATTGGAAAAATGCTACATGTAGTAATTGGTAAAATGTCTTGGATAATGTGATACTTGGCAATTGTTGTGCTCATGTTTAAGCTCTTGCATCATATACTTTGCACCTATTAATGAAGAAATACATAGAGCTTGCTAAAATTTGGTTTGCATAATTGGTCTCTCTAAGGTCTAGATAATTTCTAGTATTGAGTTTTGAACAACAAGGAAGACGGTGTAGAGTCTTATAATGTTTACAATATGTCTTTTATGTGAGTTTTTCTGCACCGGTTCATCCTTGAGTTTGCTTCAAATAACCTTGCTAGCCTAAACCTTGTATCGAGAGGGAATACTTCTCATGCATCCAAAAACCTTGAGCCAACCACTATGCCATTTGTGTCCACCATACCTACCTACTACATGGTATTTCTCCGCCATTCCAAAGTAAATTGCTTGAGTGCTACCTTTAAACCATTCAAAATTTATCACCTCTTATTTGTGTCAATGTTTTATAGCTCATGAGGAAGTATGTGGTGTTTATCTTTCAATCTTGTTGGGCAACTTTCACCAATGGACTAGTGGCTTCATCCGCTTATCCAATAATTTTGCAAAAAGAGCTGGCAATGGGATTCCCAGTCCCAAGTTAATTAACAAAAATAGACACTCCTCCATGGTATGTGATTGTTGGACGGCACCCGAGGATTCGGTTAGCCATGGCTTGAGAAAGCAAAGGTGGGGAGGAGTGTCATCATAATAAAACTAAAATAAAAAGGCACTCCTTCATGGTATGAGATTGTTGGCAGGCACCCAAGGATTCGGTTAGCCATGGTTTGTGAAAGAAAGGTTGGAAGGAGTGCCACCCAAAAATAAAATAAAATGGGAGCCGCTCTTTGAAGGTTTGTCTGGCAAGGGGGTTAGAGTGCCCACTACCATTCGTTGACAACAACAAACACCTCTCAAAACTTTACTTTTATGCTCTCTATATGTTTTCAAAATCAAAGCTCTAGCACAAATATAGCAATCAATGCTTCCTCTGCGAAGGGCCATTCTTCTACTTTTATGTTGAGTCAGTCACCTATTTCTCTCCACCTCAAGAAGCAAACACTTGTGTGAACTGCATTGATTCCTACATACTTGCATATTTCACTTGTTATATTACTTTACATTGACAATATCCATGAGATATACATGTTATAAGTTGAAAGCAACCGCTGAAACTTAATCTTCCTTTATGTTGCTTCAATACCTCTACTTTGAATTATTGCTTTATGAGTTAACTCTTATGCAAGACTTATTGATGCTTGTCTTGAAGTACTATTCATGAAAAGTCTTTGCTTTATGATTCATTCGTTTACTCATGTCATTACCATTGTTTTGATCGCTGCATTCATTACATATGCTTACAATAGTATGATCAAGGTTATGATGGCATGTCACTTAAGAAATTATCTTTGTTATCGTTTTACCTGCTCGGGACGAGCAGAACTAAGCTTGGGGATGCTGATACGTCTCCGACGTATCGATAATTTCTTATGTTCCATGCCACATTATTGATGATATCTACATGTTTTATGCACACTTTATGTCATATTCGTGCATTTTCTGGAACTAACCTATTAACAAGATGCCGATGCCGTTCTGTTTTCTGCTGTTGGTTTCGAAATCCTAGTAACGAAATATTCTCGAATTGGACGAAATCAACGCCTGTGTTCCTATTTTGCCCGGAAGCATCCGTAACAACCGAGAGTCGCTGAGGAGGGCCCCGTGGGCCCAGATGATAGGGTGGCGCGCCTGGCCCCGGCCGCGCCAGCCTATGGTGTCGTCGCCCCTTCGACCTTCCGACGCTGCCCTTTCGCCTATATAGCCCCCGCATCGAAAACCCTTACGGAATAAGCCACGGTACGCGAAACCTTCCGGAGCCGCCGCCATCGCGAAGCCAAGATCCGGGGACAGAGTCTCTGTTCCCGGCACCCGGGACGGGGAAGTGCCCCTAAGGCTTCTCCATCGACACCGCTGCCATCTCCACCGCCATCTTCATCACCGCCTGTCTCCCATGAGGAGGGAGTAGTTCTTCATCGAGGCTCGGGGCTGTACCGGTAGCTATGTGGTTCATCTCTCTCCTATGTACTTCAATACAATAATCTCATGAGCTGCCTTACATGATTGAGATTCATATGATGATGCTTGTAATCTAGATGTCATTGTGCTAGTCAAGTGAGTTTTACTTATGTGATCTCCGGAGACTCCTTGTCCCACGTGTAAAGGTGACAGTGTGTGCACCGTGTGGGTCTCTTAGGCTATATTTCACAGTACTTATTCACTGTTATGAATGGCATAGTGAAGTGCTTATTTATATCTCTTTATGATTGCAATGTGTTTTGTATCACAATTTATCTATGTGCTACTCTAGTGATGTTATTAAAGTAGTTTTATTCCTCCTACACGATGTAATGGTGACAGTGTGTGCATCCGTGTTAGTACTTGGTTTATGCTATGATCATGATCTCTTGTAGATTGCGAAGTTAACTATTGCTATGATAGTATTGATGTGTATTATTCCTCCTACATAAGCATGAAGGTGACAGTGTGCATGCTACGTTAGTACTTGGTTTAGTCGTATTGATCTATCTTACACTCTAAGGTTATTTAAATATGAACATTTAATTGTGGAGCTTGTTAACTCCGCATTGAGGGTTCGTGTAATCCTACGCAATGTGTTCATCATCCAACAAGAGAGTGTAGAGTATGCATTTATCTATTATGTTATGTGATCAATGTTGAGAGTGTCCACTAGTGAAAGTCTAATCCCTAGGCCTTGTTCCTAAATATCGCTATCGCTGCTTGTTTATTTTTACCGTTGTACTGCTGTGTTACTACCGCATGTTTACTTCCTACAATATCACTACCATCAACTGCACGCCAGCAAGCTATTTTCTCGCGCCATACTACTGCTCATACTTATTCATACCACCTGTATTTCACTATCTCTTCGAACTAGTGCACCTATTAGGTGTGTTGGGGACACAAGAGACTTCTTGCTTTGTGGTTGCAGGGTTGCATGAGAGGGATATCTTTGACCTCTTCCTCCCTGAGTTCGATAAACCTTGGGTAATCCACTTAAGGGAAACTTGCTGTTGTTCTACAAACCTCTGCTCTTGGAGGCCCAACACTGTCTACAAGAATAGAAGCACCCGTAGACATCAACAGCTCACAAGATCTAAACAATGATAGCACAAGCGGAGAAGACAACCATCTAGCTACTGCTATGGACCCATAGTCCAAGGATGAACTACTCACGCATCTATCCGGAGGCGGGCATGATGATGTAGAGCCCCTCCGGTGATTCCCTCCGGCGGGTGCCGGAGGCGATCTCCTGAATCTCCCGAGATGGGATTGCGGCGGCGGCCTCTCGGAATGTTTTCCGTATCGTGGCTCTCGGCATGTGGGGTTTCGCGACGAAGGCTATTTGTAGGCGGAAGGGTAGGTCAGGGGCACAGGGCCCCACACCATAGGCCGGCGCGGCCAGGGCCTGTGCCGCGCCGCCTTATGGTCTCGGCCCTCGTGGCCCCACTTCGTGTACTCTTCGGTCTTCTGGAAGCTTCGTGGAAAATAGGACCCTGGCGTTGATTTCGTCCAATTCCGAGAATATTTCCTTACTAGGATTTCTGAAACCAAAACAGCAGAAAACAACTGCACGTCGGCATCTTGTTAATAGGTTAGTGCCGGAAAATGTATAATAATGCTTAAAGTATGTATAAAACATTCAAGTATTGTCATAAAAGTAGCATGAAACATAAGAAATTATAGATACGTTTGAGACGTATCAAGCATCCCTGCTTAGTTCCTACTCGCCTCGAGTAGGTAAACGATAACACAAATAATTTGTGAAGTGACATGCTACTAACATAATCTTGATCAACATTATTGTAAAGCATATGAGATGAATGGAGTGATCTGAACAAAAGATTGCTAACAAAGATAATGACTAAACAAATGAATCATATAGCAAAACTTTTCATGAATAGTACTTTCAAACAAGTATCAATAAGACTTGCATAAGAGCTAACTCATAAGCAATAAATTCAAAGTAGAATGCATTGAAGCAACACAAAGGATGATTAAGTTTCAGCAATTGCTTTCAACTTGTAACATGTATATCTCATGGATATTTGTCAACATAGAGTAATATAACAGTGCAATAAGTAAACATGTAAGAATCAATGCACACAGCTAACACAAGTGTTTGCTTCTAAGATAGAAAGAAGTGGGTAAACTGACTCAACAATAAAGTAAAAGATTGGCCCTTCGCAGAGGAAGCATGGATTACTATTTTTGTGCTAGAGCTTTTATTTTGAAAACATAGAAACAATTTTGTCAACGATAGTAATAATTCATATGTGCTATGCATAATACTTCCTACAAGTTGCAAGTCTCATGCATAGAGTACTAATAGTGCTCGCACCTTGTCCTACTTAGCTCGGAAAACACGGATTATCATCGCATAACATATGTTTCAACCAAGTGTCACAAAGGGGTACCTCTATGCCGCCTGTACAAATGTCTAAGGAGAAAGCACGCATTGGATTTCTCGCTTTTGATTATTCTCAACTTAGACATCCATACCGGGACAACATAGACAACAGATAATGGACTCCTCTTTTAATGCTTAAGCATTCAACAAAGATAGTATTCTCATAAGAGATTGAGGTTGTATGTCCAAACTGAAACTTCCACCATGATACATGGCTTTAGTTGGCTGCCCAATGTTCTTCTCTAACATATGCATACTCAAACCATTTGATCATGAAATCGCACTTACTTCAGACAAGACGAACATGCATAGCATCTCACATGATATCCAACAAAGGTAAAAAGTTGATGGCGTCCCCAGAAACATGGTTACCGCTCAACAAGCAACTTATAAGAACTAAGACACATAACTACATATTCATCATCACAATAGTTTTTAAGCTATTTGTCCCATGAGCTATATATTGCAAAGGTAAAGGAATGAAATTTTAAAGGTAGCACTCAAGTAATTTACTTTGGAATGGCAGAAAAATACCACATAGTAGGTAGATATGGTGGACACAAATGGCATGGATTTTGGCTCAAGATGTTTGGATGCACGAGAAGCATTTCCTCTCAGTACAAGGTTTGGGCTAGCAAGGTTGTTTGAAGCAAACACAAGTATGAACAGGTACATCAAAACTTACACAAGAACATATTGCAAGCATTATAAGACTCTACACTGTCTTCCTTGTTGTTCAAACACTTTACCCGAAAATATCTAGACTTAGAGAGACCAATCATGCAAACCAAATTAAACAAGCTCTACGGTAGTTCTTCATTAATAGATTAAACTACATGATGCAAGAGCTTAAACATGATCTATGAGAGCTCAAACAATTGCCAAGTTATTCCAAACCATATGCAGCATTTTCTGATTCCAACCAAATAGCAATTTAACGAAGCAATTTCAGCCTTCGCCATGAACATTAAAGCACAATTAAGAACACAAGTGTTCCATATGAAAAAGCGGAGCATAATATCTCCAATATAAGGATGGTGGGATCCAACTTTATTCAAACCAAAACAAAAATAAAAGCAAACCGATGCTCCAAGTAAAGAACATAAGATGTGATGGAATAAAAATATAGTTTCACTAGAAGTGACCTGATAAGTTGTCGATGAAGAAGGGGATGCCTTGGGCATCCCCAAGCTTAGATGCTTGAGTCTTCTTAAAATATGCAGGGATGAACCACCGGGGCATCCCCAAGCTTAGACCTTACACTCTTCTTGATCATAGTATATCATCCTCTTCTCTCTACCCTTGAAAACTTCCTCCACAACAAACTTCAAGCAAACTCATTAGAGGATTAGTGCATAATTACAAATTCACATATTCAGATATGACACAATCATTCCTAACACTTCTGGACATTGCACAAAGCTTCTGAAAGTTAATGGAACAAAGAAACTCATTCAACATAGCAAAAGCGGCAATGCAAAATAAAAGGCAGAATCTGTCAAAAATAGAACAGTCCGTAAAGACGAATCCGGCAGGGGCACTTAACTTGCTCAAATGGAAAAACTCAATACTAATGAAAGTTGCGTACATATCTGAGGATCACGCTCGTAAATGTTCAGATTTTTTCGATTTTTTTACAGAGAGCTCTGCGAGAATTTGTGACAGACATCAATGTTGTTTCTGCGC
This sequence comes from Lolium multiflorum, assembly GCA_030979885.1. Classification (NCBI taxonomy): domain Eukaryota; kingdom Viridiplantae; phylum Streptophyta; class Magnoliopsida; order Poales; family Poaceae; genus Lolium; species Lolium multiflorum. The sequence goes on from JAUUTY010001916.1 coordinate 220,946, forward strand.
AGCAATCCCAAATATAGTATCAACTTTAGCATAGAAACTTTACTTGACACAAAAACATGATAAGGAGAGGTTGCTACAGTAGTAAACAACTTCCAAGACTCAACAATACAGTAAATAAGATAAAACATGGGTTATCTCCCAAGAAGTGCTTTTCTTTAACGCCTTTCAGCTAGGCGCAGAAAGTGCAAATCAAGTATTTTCAAGAGATGATGCATCAACATTATTATCTTGGGAGTTGGGAGTTTTCTCAACAATGCATTGTATCTGGTCTATATAAGTAACTCTCTCTCATTGCTCCTAGGCTTACTATTCTCATCAAACAAATTTTCAGGAACAAGCCAAGCATAGTTATTTTCCAAAGCTTCATGCATCCCTAGGAGCTTACTAGGTATTGGCGCTTTAATTTCCCTGCCATCATTAACAATTTTAGTATACTTAATTCTATCCATATCCATTTTTCAAGTATTTGTTTAAAATCAGGAAAGAAACTAAGCCTCTTATGCTTGATAAAAACTTTTCTAGCTTCTTTAGCTATATCTTCAAATTCTCTAACAAGGACTTTTAAAACAAAATTTCTCTTTTCTCCCATCTCCATATCCGAAAGTGTAAGAAACATATGTTGTATTATGGGATTGAGATTAACAAATCTAGTTTCCAACATGTGTACTAGAGAAGCAACAACAATTTCATAAGTAGGAGCAAGTTGTACCAAGTGTCTATCTTCAAAATCTTCAGCTATACTAACATGAGTGAAAAAATCTTCTATATTATCTCTTCCAATGATAGACCCTCATCCTACCGGTATTTTTTCCAAAGTAAACTTAGGATGGAGCATAATGAAATAAGCAAAAAGTAAACTAAACAAGTAAAGTAAAGACGAGTAACTAATTTTTTGTGTTTTGATATAGAACTAGTAAATAAGACAATAAGTAAAGTAACTAATTTTTTTGTGTTTTAGTATGTAGCAAACAAGACGGTAAATAAAGTAAAGTAAAGCAAGACAAAAACAAAGTAAAGAGATTGGAAGTGGAGACTCCCTGCGCGTGTCTTGATCTCCCGGCAACGGCGCCAGAATTTAGCTTGATACGCGTAGATGCACACGTCCGTTGGGAACCCCAAGTGGAAGGTATGATGCGTATAGAAGTAAGTTTCCCTCAGTATGAAACCAAGGTTATCGAACCAGTAGGATCCAAGAAGCACGTGAAGGTTGTTGGTGGAGGAGTGTAGTGCGGCGCAACACCAAGAAACCGGCGCCAACGTGGAACCGCACAACACAATCAAAGTACTTTGCCCCAACGTAACATGTGAGGTTGTCAATCTCACGGGCTTGCTGAAAACAAAGGATTAAGCGTATCGAGTGGAAGATGGTGTTTGTTTGCAAAGAACAATAAGAACAATGATTGTAGAATGTATTCAGAAAAAGAATGGACCGGGTCCACAGTTCACTAGAGGTGTCTCTCCAATAAGATAACTAACATGCTGGGAACAAATTACAGGCGGGCAATTGACAAATAAAGATTCAATACATATCAACGATCATTACTATGTGATTTAATCAGCATTATGACAAAGTACATAGACCGCTATCCAGATGCATCTATGCCTAAATAATCCACCTTCAGGTTATCATCCGAACCCATTCCAGTATTAAGTTGTAAACAACAGATAATTGCATTAAGTATGGTGCGTAATATAATTGATACGTCACCGACGTATCGATAATTTCTTATGTTCCATGCTACTTTATTGATGATACCTACATGTTTTATGCACACTTTATGTCATATTCGTGCATTTTCTGGAACTAACCTATTAACAAGATGCCGATGCCAGTTCCTGTTTTCTGCTGTTTTTGGTTTCAGAAATCCTAGTAACAAAATATTCTCTAATCGGACGAAATCAACGCCCAGGTTCCTATTTTCCCGAACCATCCAGAACACCCGAGAGCCGCCAGAGGGAAGCCTGGGGGCCCACACCACAGGCGCGGCCGAGGGGGCCGCGCCGCCCTATGGTGTGGTGGCCCCGTGGCCTCCGAGGCTGCCCTTCCGCCTATTTAAAGCCTCCGTCGCGAAACCCTATTACGTTCGACAAACCCACGAAAACCTTCAGAGCCGCCGCCATCGCGAAGCCAAGATCTGGGGACAGGAGTCTCTGTTCCGGCACCCGCCGGAGCGGGGAAGTGCCCCCGAAGGCTTCTCCATCGACACCGCTGCCATCTCCACCGCCATCTTCATCACCGCTGCTGCTCCCATGAGGAGGGAGTAGTTCTCCATCGAGGCTCGGGGCTGTTGATGTCTACGGGTGCTTCTATTCTTGTAGACAGTGTTGGGCCTCCAAGAGCAGAGGTTTGTAGAACAGCAGCAAGTTTCCCTTAAGTGGATTACCCAAGGTTTATCGAACTCGGGGAGGAAGAGGTCAAAGATATCCCTCTCATGCAACCCCGCAACCACAAAGCAAGAAGTCTCTTGTGTCCCCAACACACCTAATAGGTGCACTAGTTCGGCGAAGAGATAGTGAAATACAAGTGGTATGAATGAATATGAGTAGTATGGCGCCAGAAAAGTGCTTGCTGGCGTGTAGTTGATGGTAGTAATATTGCGGAAGTAAACATGCAGTAGTAACGCAGCTAGTAACGTGAAAAAACAGTAACAAGCAGCGATAGCAGTATTTAGGAACAAGGCCTAGGGAATAGACTTTCACTAGTGGACACTCTCAACATTGATCACATAACGATAGATACCACCATACTCTACACTCTTTTGTTGGATGATGGACACCACTAACTGTGTAGGATTACACGAACCCTCAATGCCGGAGTTAACAAGCTCCACAATATTCGATATTCATGTTTAAGTAACCTTAGAGTGCAAGATAGATCAACACAATTACACCAAGAACTAACATAGCATGCACACTGTCACCTTCACGCTTATGTAGGAGGAATAAATCACATCAATACCATCATAGCAATAATTAACTTCATAATCTACAAGAGATCATAATCATAGCCTACGCCAAGGTGCACACACTGTCACCTTTACACACGTGGAGGAGGAATAGAGTACTTTAATAACATCACTAGAGTAGCACATAGATGAATAGTGATACAAAACTCATATGAATCTCAATCATGTAAGGCAGCTCATGAGATCATTGTATTGAAGTACATAGGAGAGAGATTAACCACATAGCTACCGGTACAGCCCGAGCCTCGATGGAGAACTACTCTCCTCATGGGAGCAAGCGGTGATGAAGATGGCGGTGGAGATGGCAGCGGTGTCGATGGAGAAGCCTTCCGGGGGCACTTCGCCCTCGGGCAGGGCCGAACAGAGACTCTGTCCCCGATCTTGGCTTCGGCGGCCCTGGAAGGTTTCGCGTACCGTGGCTTCCTCCGTAAGGGTTTTCGATGCGGGGCCTTTAAATAGGCGAAGAGGCGGGAGGGTCGAAGGTGCCCACACCATAGGGTGGCGCGGCCCCTGGCCGCGCCTGCTGTGGGTTTGGCCCCTCGCGGCGGTTCTCGTGTGTTCCTGATGCTTCCGGGCAAAATAGAACCTGGCGTTGATTTCGTCCAATTCCGAGAATATTTCGTTACTAGGATTTAACCAAAAACAAAACAGGAACTGGCACTTCGATCTTGTTAATAGGTTCCAGAAAATGCACGAATATGACATAAAGTTTGCATAAAACATGTAGGTATCATCAATAAAGTAGCATGGAACATAAGAAATTATCGATACGGGGAGACGTATCAGCATCCCCAGCTTAGTTCGTCCCGAAGGTAAAACGATAACAAAGATAATTTCTTAAGTGACATGCCATTATAACCTTGATCATACTATTTGTAAACATATGTAATGAATGCAGCGATCAAAACAATGGTAATGACATGAGTAAACAAGTGAATCATAAAGCAAAGACTTTTCATGAATAGTACTTCAAGACAAGCATCAATAAGTCTTGCATAAGAGTTAACTCATAAAGCAATAAATCAAAGTAGAGGCATTGAAGCAACACAAAGGAAGATGAAGTTTCAGCGGTTGCTTTCAACTTATAACATGTATATCTCATGGATAATTGTCAATGCAAAGCAATATAACAAATGCAATATGCAAGTATGTAAGAATCAATGCAAAGTTCACACAAGTGTTTGCTTCTTGGGATGGAGAGAAATAGGTGAACTGACTCAACATAAAGGTAAAAGAATGGTCCTTCAAAGAGGAAAGCATCGATTGCTATATTTGTGCTAGAGCTTTGATTTTGAAAACATCAAGAGAGCATAAAGTTTTGAGAGGTGTTTGTTGTTGTCAACGAATGGTAGCGGGTACTCTAGCCCCCATTTTATTTTATTTTTGGGTGGCACTCCTTCCAACCTTTCTTTCACAAACCATGGCTAACCGAATCCTCGGGTGCCTGCCAACAATCTCATACCATGAAGGAGTGCCTTTTTATTTTAGTTTTATTATGATGACACTCTCCCCACCTTTGCTTTCTCAAGCCATGGCTAACCAAATCCTTCGGGTGCCGTCCAACAATCACATACCATGGAGGAGTGTCTATTTTTTGTTAATTAATTTGGGACTGGTAATCCCATTGCCAGCTCTTTTTGCAAGATTATTGGATAAGCGGATGAAGCCACTAGTCCATTGGTGAAAGTTGCCCAACAAGATTGAAAGATAAACACCACATACTTCATCATGAGCTATAAAACATTGACACAAATAAGAGGTAATAATTTTTGAATTGTTTAAAGGTAGCACTCAAGCAATTTACTTTGGAATGGCGGAGAAATACCATGTAGTAGGTAGGTATGGTGGACACAAATGGCATAGTGGTTGGCTCAAGGATTTTGGATGCATGAGAAGTATTCCCTCTCGATACAAGGTTTAGGCTAGCAAGGTTTATTTGAAACAAACACAAGGATGAACCGATGCAGCAAAACTCACATAAAAGACATATTGTAAACATTATAAGACTTTACACCGTCTTCCTTGTTGTTCAAACTTTTTACTAGAAATTATCTAGACCTTAGAGAGACCAATTATGCAAACCAAATTTTAGCAAGCTCTATGTATTTCTTCATTAATAGGTGCAAAGTATATGATGCAAGAGCTTAAACATGAGCACAACAATTGCCAAGTATCACATTATCCAAGACATTTTAGAATTACTACATGTAGCATTTTCCAATTCCAACCATATAACAATTTAACGAAGAAGAAACTTCGCCTTGAACATTATGAGTAAAGCCTAAGGACATATTTGTCCATATGCAACAGCGGAGCGTGTCTCTCTCCCACAAAGTGAATGCTAGGATCCATCTTATTCAAACAAAACAAAAACAAAACAAACCGACGCTCCAAGTAAAGAACACAAGATGTGATTGAATAAAAATATAGTTTCAGGGAGGACCTGATGTTGTTGATGAAGAAGGGGATGCCTTGGCATCCCAGCTTAGACGCTTGAGTCTTCTTAGAATATGCAGGGTGAACCACGGGGCATCCCCAAGCTTAGAGCTTTCACTCCTCTTGATCATAGTATATCATTCTCCTCTCTTGACCCTGAAAACTTCCTTCACACCAAACAAGCCATTAGAGGGTTAGTGCACAATTAATAATTCACATGTTCAGAGGTGGCACAATCATTCTTTACACTTCTGACATTGCATAAAGCTACTGGACATTAATGGATCAAAGAAATGAATCCAACATAGCAAAAGAGGCAATGCGAGGCAGAATCTGTCAAAAACAGAACAGTCCGTAAAGACGAATTTAAAGCTGGCACCAGACTTGCTCAAATGGAAAAACTCAAAACTAATGAACATATCTGAGGATCACGCTCGTAAATTGGCAGATTTTTTCGAATTTTCTACAGAGAACTGTGCCCAGATTCGTGACAGACAGCAATGCTGTTTCTGCGCAGTGATCCCAAATATAACATCAACTTTGACATAGAAACTTTACTTGGCACAAAAACATGATAAGGAGGTTGCTACAGTAGTAAACAACTTCCAAGACTCAACAAAACAAAAATTTCTGTAGTAAAATAAACACATGGGTTATCTCCCAGAAGTTCTTTCTTTATCGCCATTAAGATGGGCTCAGCAGTTTTAATGATGCACTCGCAAGAAATAGAAGTTGAAGCAAAAGAGAGCATCAAGAGGCAAATTCAAAATACATTTAAGTCTAACATGCTTCCTATGCATAGAAATCTTGTAAATAAACAAGTTCATGAAGAGCAAAGTAACAAGCATAGGAAGATAAAACAAGTGTAGCTTCAAAAATTTCAGCACATAGAGAGGTGTTTTAGTAACATGAAAATTTCTACAACCATATTTTCCTCTCTCATAATAACTTTCAGTAGCAACATGAGCAAACTCAACAATATAACTATCACATAAAGCATTCTTATCATGAGTCTCATGCATAAAATAATTACTACTCCCAACATAAGCATAGTCATTCTTAATAATTGTAGTGAGCAAATTCAACAAAGTAGCTATCAAATATAGGAGGTATATTGTAATCATAATCAAATTTATCCTCCATAACAGTGGTAACAAAAGACTACTATCATTATAATCATCATAAATAGGAGGCAAAGTATCATCAAAGAAAATTTTCTCCTCAATGCTTGGGGGACTAAAAGTATCATGCTCATCAAAGCCAGCTTCCCCAAGCTTAGAATTTTCCATAGCATTAGCAACAATAGTGTTCAAAGCATTCATATTAATATGTTCCATGGGTTTTTAATTTCGCATCAAACCATCCATGTCTTAAATCAGAAATAGAATAAAAAGGTCATTGTTGTTCATTATGCCTAACTAGTGTAAACAAGAAACCAAATGTCGCAATTGCAGTCTAAAGGAAATAGCTTCAGCACACACACAATGGTACTGTTACCTGGAACCGAAGTATGAGTGCCTTTTACCTTTCCTCCCCGGCGCCAGTCGATGCTTGATGTCTACGGGTGCTTCTATTCTTGTAGACAGTGTTGGGCCTCCAAGAGCGAGGTTTGTAGAACAGCAGAAAAGTTTCTTAAGTGGATTACCCAAGGTTTATCGAACTCAGGAGGAAGAGGTCAAAGATATCCTCATGCAACCCTGCAACCACAAAGCAAGAAGTCTCTTGTGTCCCCAACACACCTAATAGGTGCACTAGTTCGGCGAAGAGATAGTGAAATACAAGTGGTATGAATGAATATGAGCAGAGTATGGCGCCTTGCTGGCGTGCAGCTGACGGTAGTAATATTGCGTAAACATGAAGAGTAACGCAAAGCAGCGGTAACGCAGTAAACAATAAGCAGATAGTATTTAGGAACAAGGCCTAGGGAATAGACTTTCACTAGTGGACACTCTCAACATTGATCACATAATGGAATAGATAAATGCATACTCTACACTCTTTGTTGGATGATGGACACCACTAACTGTAGGATTACACGAACCCTCAATGCCAAGCTCCACAAACGTATTCGATATTCATGTTTAAGTAACCTTAGAGTGCAAGATAGATCAACACAATTACACCAAGAACTAACATAGCATGCACACTGTCACCTTCACGCTTATGTAGGAGGAATAAATCACATCAATACCATCATAGCAATAATTAACTTCATAATCTACAAGGGATCATAATCATAGCCTACGCCAAGTACTCACACGGTGCACACACTGTCACCTTTACACACGTGGAGGAGGAATAGAGTACTTTAATAACATCACTAGAGTAGCACATAGATGAATAGTGATACAAAACTCATATGAATCTCAATCATGTAAGGCAGCTCATGAGATCATTGTATTGAAGTACATAGGAGAGAGATTAACCACATAGCTACCGGTACAGCCCCGAGCCTCGATGGAGAACTACTCCTCCTCATGGAGCAGCAGCGGTGATGAAGCGGTGGAGATGGCAGCGGTGTCGATGGAGAAGCCTTCCGGGGCACTTCCCCGCTCCGGCAGGTGCCTAACAGAGACTCCTGTCCCCGATCTTGGCTTCGCGATGGCGGCGGCTCGGGAAGGTTTCGCACCGTGGCTTCCTCCGTGGGTTTTCGATGGGCCTTTAAATAGGCGAAGAGGCGGCGCAGAGGGTCGAAGGGGTGCCCACACCATAGGGTGGCGCGGGCCCCGGCCGCGCCGGCCTGTGGTTTGGTGGGCCTGTGCCCCCCTCTGGCGGTTCTCGTGTGTTCTGGATGCTTCCGGGCAAAATAGGAACTCGGGCGTTGATTTCGTCCAATTCCGAGAATATTTCGTTACTAGGATTTCAAACCAAAAACAGCAGAAAACAGGAACTGGCACTTCGACATCTTGTTAATAGGTTAGTTCCAGAAAATGCACGAATATGACATAAAGTGTGCATAAAACATGTAGGTATCATCAATAAAGTAGCATGGAACATAAGAAATTATCGATACGTCGGAGACATATCAGCATCCCCAAGCTAGTTCATCTCTCTATGTACTTCAATACAATAACTCTCATGAGCTGCCTTACATGATTGAGATTCATATGATGATGCTTGTAATCTAGATGTCATTGTGCTAGTCAAGTGAGTTTTACTTATGTGATCTCCTGAGACTCCTTGTCCCACGTGTGTAAAGGTGACAGTGTGTGCACCGTGTGGGTCTCTTAGGCTATATTTCACAGAATACTTATTCACTGTTATGAATGGCATAGTGAAGTGCTTATTTATATCTCTTTATGATTGCAATATGTTTTGTATCAGAATTTATCTATGTGCTACTCTAGTGAAGTTATTAAAGTAGTTTTATTCCTCCTACACGGTGTAATGGTGACAGTGTGTGCACTCGTGTTAGTACTTGGCGTAGGCTATGATTATGATCTCTTGTAGATTATGAAGTTAACTATTACTATGATGGTATTGATGTGATCTATTCCTCCTACTGGCGTGAAGGTGACAGTGTGCATGCTATGTTAGTACTTGGTTTAGTCGTGTCGATCTTTCATGCACTCTAAGGTTATTTAAATATGAACATTTAATTGTGGAGCTTGTTAACTCCGGCATTAAGGGTTCGTGTAATCCTACGCAATGTGTTCATCATCCAACAAGAGAGTGTAGAGTATGCATTCATCTATTCTGTTATGTGATCAATGTTGATAGTGTCCACTAGTGAAAGTCTATTCCCTAGGCCTTGTTCCTAAATACCGCTATCATTGCTTGTTACTGTTTTACTGCGTTACTACTGCTGCGTTACTACTGCTTGTTTACTTCCTACAATATTACTACCATCAACTGCCAGCAAGCTATTTTCTGGCGCCGTACTACGCTCATATTCATTCATACCACTTGTATTTCACTATCTCTTCGCCGAACTAGTGCACCTATTAGGTGTGTTGGGGACACAAGAGACTTCTTGCTTTGTGGTTGCAGGGTTGCATGAGAGGGATATCTTTGACCTCTTCCTCCCTGAGTTCGATAAACCTTGGGTGATCCGCTTAAGGGAAACTTGCTGCTGTTCTACAAACCTCTGCTCTTGGAGGCCCAACACTGTCTACAAGAATAGAAGCACCCGTAGACATCAAGCACTTTTCTGGCGCCGTTGCCGGGGAGGAAAGGTAAAGGTACTCACACTCCGATCTCGGCTACTAAGCTATTTTCCGCGCCGTTGTAAGTACTGAAGCTATTTCCTTTAGACTGCAATTGCGACATTTGGTTTCTTGTTTACACTAGTTAGGCATAATGGACAACAATGACCTTCTTATTCTATTTCCTGATTTAAGACATGGATGGTTTGATGCGAAATTAAAAACCCATGGAACATATTAATATGAATGCTTTGAACACTATTGTTGCTAATGCTATGGAAAATTCTAAGCTTGGGGAAGCTGGCTTTGATGAGCATGATATTTTTAGTCCCCCAAGAATTGAGGAGAAAATTTACTTTGATGATACTTTGACTCCCATTTATGATGATTATAATGATAGTAGTCTTTTGTTACCACCTGATATGGAGGATAAATTTGATTATGATTACAATATACCTCCTATATTTGATAGCTACTCTGTTGAATTTGCTCCCACTACAATTAATAAGAATGACTACACTTATGTTGGGAGTAGTAATTATTTTATGCATGAGACTCATGATAAGAATACTTTATGTGATAGTTATATTGTTGAGTTTGCTCATGATGCTACTGAGAGTTATTATGAGAGAGGAAAATATGGTTGTAGAAATTTTCATGTTACTAAAATGCCTCTCTATGTGCTGAAATTTTTGAAGCTACACTTGTTCTATCTTCCTATGCTTGTTACTTTGCTCTTCATGAACTTGTTTATTTACAAGATTCCTATGCATAGGAAGCATGTTAGAATTAAATGTGTTTTGAATTTGCCTCTTGATGCTCTCTTTTGCTTCAACTTCTATTTCTTGCGAGTGCATCATTAAAACTGCTGAGCCTATCTTAATGGCTATAAAGAAAGAACTTCTTGGGAGATAACCCATGTGTTTATTTTGCTACAGTACTTTGTTTTATATTTGAGTCTTGGAAGTTGTTTACTACTGTAGCAACCTCTCCTTATCATGTTTTTGTGCCAAGTAAAGTTTCTATGTTAAAATTGATGTTATATTTGGGATCGTGCGCAGAAACAGCATTGCTGTCTGTCACGAATCTGGGCCTAAGTCTCTGTAGAAAATTCGAAAAAATCTGCAATTTACGAGCGTGATCCTCAGATATGTACGCAACTTTCATTAGTTTTGAGTTTTTCCATTTGTGCAAGTCTGGTGCCATTTTAAAATTCGTCTTTACAAACTGTTCTGTTTTGAGATTCTGCCTTTTATTTCGCATTGCCTCTTTTGCTATGTTGGATGAATTTCTTTGATCCATTAATGTCCAGTAGCTTTATATAATGTCCAGAAGTGTAAAGAATGATTGTGTCACCTCTGAACATGTAAATTTTTATTGTGCACTAACCCTCTAATGAGTTTGGTTGAAGTTTGGTGTGAAGGAAGTTTTCAAGGGTCAAGAGAGGAGTATGATATACTATGATCAAGAGGAGTGAAAGCTCTAAGCTTGGGGATGCCCCCGTGGTTCACCCCTGCATATTTCAAGAAGACTCAAGCATTTAAGCTTGGGGATGCCCAAGGCATCCCCTTCTTCATCGACAACATCATCGGGTTCCTCCCCGAAACTATATTTTTATTCGGTCACATCTTATGTACTTTACTTGGAGCGTCTGTGTGTGCTTTTATTTTTGTTTTGTTATCTTAGTTCTCTAATAAGTTCATCCTTGTGTGGGAGAGAGACACGCTCCGCTTTCGTATGAACACATGTGTTCTTAGCTCATAATATTCATGGCGAAGTTTCCTCTTCGTTAAATTGTTATATGGTTGGAATTGAAAAATGCTACATGTAGTAATTGGTAAAATGTCTTGAATAATTTGATACTTGGAAATTGTTGTGCTCATGTTTAAGCTCTTGCATCATATACTTTGCACCCATTAATGAAGAAATACATAGAGCTTGCTAAATTTTGGTTTGCATATTTGGTCTCTCTAAGGTCTAGATAATTTCTAGTATTGAGTTTTGAACAACAAGGAGGACGGTGTAGAGTTTTATAATGTTTACAATATGTCTTTTATGTGAGTTTTGCTGCACCAGTTCATCCTTGTGTTTGTTTCAAATAAACCTTGCTAGCCTAAACCTTGTATCGAGAGGGATTACTTCTCATGCATCCAAAATCCTTGAGCCAACCACTATGCCATTTGTGTCCATCATACCTACCTACTACATGGTATTTCTCCGCCATTCCAAAGTAAATTGCATGAGTGCTATCTTTAAACAATTCAAAAGTTATTACCTCTTATTTGTGTCAATGTTTTATAGCTCATGAGGAAGTATGTGGTGTTTATCTTTCAATCTTGTTGGGCAACTTTCACTAATGGACTAGTGGCTTCATCCGCTTATCCAATAACTTTGCAAAAAGAGCTGGCAATGGGATTCCCAGTCCCAAATTAATTAACAAAAATAGACACTCCTCCATGGTATGTGATTGTTGGGCACCCGAGGATTCGGTTAGCCATGGCTTGAGAAAGCAAAGGTGGGGAGGAGTGTCATCATAATAAAACTAAAATAAAAAGGCACTCCTTCATGGTATGAGATTGTTGGCAGGCACCCGAGGATTCGGTTAGCCATGGTTTGTGAAAGAAAGGTTGGAAGGAGTGCCACCCAAAATAAAATAAAATGGGAGCTGCTCTTTGAAGGTTTGTCTGCAAGGGGGTTAGAGTACCCGCTACCATTCGTTGACAACAACAAACACCTCTCAAAACTTTACTTTTATACTCTCTTGATGTTTTCAAAATAAAAGCTCTAGCACAAATATAGCAATCAATGCTTTCCTCTTTGAAGGACCTTTCTTTTACTTTTATGTTGAGTCAGTTCACCTATCTCTCTCCACCTCAAGAAGCAAACACTTGTGTGAACTGTGCATTGATTCCTACATACTTGCATATTGCACTTATTATATTACTTTGCATTGACAATATCCATGAGATATACATGTTATAAGTTGAAAGCAACCGCTGAAACTTAATATTCCTTTGTGTTGCTTCAATACCTTTACTTTGAATTATTGCTTTATGAGTTAACTCTTATGCAAGACTTATTGATGCCTGTCTTGAAAGTGCTATTCATGAAAAGTCATTGCTTTATGATTCATTGTTTACTCATGTCATTACCATTGTTTTGATCGCTGCATTCATTACATATGTTTACAATATGATCAAGATTATGATGACATGTCACTTCAGAAATTATCTTTGTTATCGTTTTACCTGCTCGGGACGAGCAGAACTAAGCTTGGGGATGCTGATACGTCTCCGACGTATCGATAATTTCTTATGTTCCATGCTACTTTATTGATGATACCTACATGTTTTATGCACACTTTATGTCATATTCGTGCATTTTCTGGAACTAACCTATTAACAAGATGCCGAAGTGCCAGTCCCTGTTTTCTGCTGTTTTTGGTTTCAGAAATCCTAGTAACGAAATATTCTCGGAATCGGACGAAATCAACGCCCTAGGTTCCTATTTTTCCCGAACCATCCGAACACCCGAGAGCCGCCGAGGGAAGCCCTGGGGGCCCACACCACACCCTGGCGCGGCGAGAGGGGGCCGCGCCGCCCTATGGTGTGGTGGCCCCAGGCCCCCTCCGAGGCTGCCCTTCCGCCTATTTAAAGCCTCCGCGAAAACCCTATTACGTTCGACGAAACGCACAGAAACCTTCCAGCCGCCGCCATCGCGAAGCCAAGATCCGGGGACAGAGTCTCTTGTGCACCTGCGGAGCGGGGAAGTGCCCCGAAGGCTTCTCCATCGACACCGCTGCCATCTCCACCGCCATCTTCATCACCGCTGCTCCCATGAGGAGGAGTAGTTCTCCATCGAGCTCGGGGCTGTACCGGTAGCTATGTGGTTCATCTCTCTCCTATGTACTTCAATACAATAATCTCATGAGCGCCTTACATGATTGAGATTCATATGATGATGCTTGTAATCTAGATGTCATTGTGCTAGTCAAGTGAGTTTTACTTATGTGATCTCCGGAGACTCCTTGTCCCACGTGTGTAAAGGTGACAAGTGTGTGCACCGTGTGGGTCTCTTAGCTTATATTTCACGAATACTTATTCACCGTTATGAATGGCATAGTGAAGTGCTTATTTATATCTCTTTATGATTGCAATATGTTTTGTATCACAATTTATCTATGTGCTACTCTAGTGAAGTTATTAAAGTAGTTTTATTCCTCCTACACGGTGTAATGGTGACAGTGTGTGTACTCGTGTTAGTACTTGGCGTAGGCTATGATTATGATCTCTTGTAGATTATGAAGTTAACTATTACTATGATGGTATTGATGTGATCTATTCCTCCTAATGGCGTGAAGGTGAGTGTGCATGCTATGTTAGTACTTGGTTTAGTCGTGTCGATCTTTCATGCACTCTAAGGTTATTTAAATATGAACATTTAATTGTGGAGCTTGTTAACTCCGGCATTGAGGGTTCGTGTAATCCTACGCAATGTGTTCATCATCCAACAAGAGAGTGTAGAGTATGCATTCATCTATTCTGTTATGTGATCAATGTTGAGAGTGTCCACTAGTGAAAGTCTATTCCCTAGGCCTTGTTCCTAAATACTGCTATCACTGCTTGTTACTGTTTTACTGCGTTACTACTGCTTGCTACTCTGCTTGTTTACTTCCTACAATATTACTACCATCAAATGCATGCCAGTAAGCTATTTTTTGGCGCCGTACTACTGCTCATATTCATTCATACCACTTGTATTTCACTATCTCTTCGCCGAACTAGTGCACCTATTAGGTGTGTTGGGGACACAAGAGACTTCTTGCTTTGTGGTTGCAGGGTTGCATGAGAGGGATATCTTTGACCTCTTCCTCCCCGAGTTCGATAAACCTTGGGTGATCCACTTAAGGGAAACTTGCTGCTGTTCTACAAACCTCTGCTCTTGGAGGCCCAACACTGTCTACAAGAATAGAAGCACCCGTAGACATCAATAATCAACACAAATATCCTTAGACAAAGCATCGATGTTTTATCCCTAGTAGCAACAGCACATCCACAACCTTAGAACCTATTGTCACGATCCCAGATTGAATGGAGGCATGAACCCACTATCGAGCATAATTACTCCCTCTTGGAGTTACAAGTATCAACTTGGCCAGAGCCTCTACTAGCAACGGAGAGCATGCAAGAACATAAACAACACATATATGATAGATTGATAATCAACTTGACATAATATTCTATATTCATCGGATCCCGCCAAACACAACATGTAGCATTACAAATAGATGATCTTGATCATGTTAGGCAGCTCACAAGATCTAAACAATGATAGCACAAGCGGAGAAGACAACCATCTAGCTATGGACCCATAGTCCAAGGATGAACTACTCACGCATCAATCCGAGGCGGGCATGATGATGTAGAGCCCCTCCGGTGATGATTCCCCTCCGGCAGGGTGCCGAGGCGATCTCCCGAATCCCCGAGATGGGATTACGGCGGCGGCCTCTCAATGTTTTCCGTATCGTGGCTCCCACACAGGGGTTCGCGACGAAGGCTATTTGTAGGCGGAAGGGTAGGTCGGGGCACAGGGCCCCACACCATAGGCCGGCGCGGCCAGGGCCCCCGCCGCCGCCTATGGTCTCGGCCCTCGTGGCCCCACTTCGTGTACTCTTCGGTCTTCTGGAAGCTTCGTGGAAAATATGACCCTGGGCGTTGATTTCGTCCAATTCCGAGAATATTTCCTTACTAGGATTTCTGAAACCAAAAACAGCAGAAAACAACAACTGGCATTTTGGCATCTTGTTAATAGGTTAGTGCCGGAAAATGTATAATAATGCTGTAAAGTATGTATAAAACATTCAAGTATTGTCATAAAAGTAGCATGGAACATAAGAAATTATAGATACGTTTGAGACGTATCACGAAGCCAGCGGCAGCAATGCTTACAGCACATACACTATCTCCAGGGAAGAGTGGGAAGCTGCTCGCAATGCCGTAGTCAACAACACCCGACTCCCCATCGGAGTATCGGCAGGCGACCTCGGCGCTTATCATGTTATTCTGGAGAAAAACCGAGTTCAGCTAGCTAACGAGCAAGCTGACCTTGACCGACGCCGGCAGGCAGCCGATCTATCGAGCGAGCGACAAAGGGGGTTGTCCTCCCTTGGGAGTGACTCGAGAAGCAATCAGGGGCCTGGGAGGTATCGTCCGCGTATCCCCCACCTTTCGGAGGCAGACGCAAGAGATATTACATCGAACCTCTCCAATTCCTTCATGACAATGGATACGGTAGGCATGCTCAGGCCCAAAACTGTCGAAGGAGCGACAACAAACCTTGCGGCCTATCTGATTAATAACCAACCGACACGTGATAATCCAATGGCACCAGCTCATCGGGGCGCCCTGGAAAGTCTCAGGATCCTCGGAGACAAACTCATCCCTAGGAAGGATAAAAATACACATCATGGCATCGGTTCTCGGGATCATTCATCATCAAAGGACGCCCACGAAGATATCACGCAAAATAAAATTGATAAGGCTCGCCGCCGACACGCTGCACGTGTTGGCTTCGACAGTGATGATTCTGTAGAAACTCAAGAGCACGACGGTGAACTCCGTGGTGTTGATTGTTTAAGCTACAAAATTCGGGAAGCGATGTCACCGAAGAGATTCAAGCCAACACCTACCGATGCTGCCAAGTATGACGATCAGCGGGAGCCAAGGTCATGGATATATTATTATCTATAGACTTTGATCCTGCACAAAGGGAACCAAGTGGCGGCGATGCAGTGTCTACAGTTGTACCTCAAAGACTCGGCACAAGCATGGTTGAGAGGCCTGCCGAAAGGATCCATCAGATCCTGAAAAGATTTGGTCGATGCCTTCATCAAAAACTTCCAAGCCACATACAAGAGACCTGCTTAGAGTCAAAGAGTTACGCCAATGACATCAAAAGCCAATGGAATCGATGCGTGCATACATCGGGCGCTTCACCAAACTTCTAAATGCTGCCGAAGATGTTTCTGTCGGCAGGGCAATCGACGCTTTCAGCAACGGCATCCGAAGAGAATCCTACATCGAAGAACTCGGCTGTAAGAAGCTAAATACTATCACCAAACTCATGGAGATTGCCAATAGCTGGGTTGATGGTGAAGAGCATGTATGAAAGTCGCGCCCAAGCAACTATGATGACGAGGATGATCAAAAGCACGGAAACGATTCGGGTCATCGACGCGACCGGCGCAAGAAGAGAAGAGATTGTGGGTATGAAACTTTCGGCGATGCCAACATCGTTGCAGCAGGCTACACTGATCTGCGCGACGATCGGTATGACGATCGTCGGGATAGCAACCGCAGCGGGTCCAGAGGAAGTCGAGGCAACTAGAGGGATCGACCATCACGGGTGCCAGAACTACCATTTGCGGAGCAACTGAACGCTCCATGTTACATACATGCATACATCGACCCGAAGGACAACATCAAGAAGTCAAGCCATCTGCTCAGGGATTGTCGACAGTTCCTCGAGCTCCAGAAGTTTTATGAATCAGCCAAAGGACAAATGTACCCGATGGTACAAGGAGCACAACCCCGTAACCCGCCGCCTGCACCACATCATCAAGTTCAGCAAGTCCAGCATCGCGCACCCAACGAAGCATTTCCCCCACCTCGAGGACAGATGTGCATGATCCACAAAACTGACGTCTCCAGGAGGGAATTGAAGAAAGTTACACAAGAAATCAATCTTGCCGAATTCACCATGGTGAACGTTCCTAAATTCATCGACTGCTCTGCGCAAAGCATCATGTTCAGCAGGGCTGACCACCCGATGTCTATTCCAAGGCCAGGACATGCCGCAGTGGTATTAAATCTCTTAATCGCAAGCATGGTGAAGGTGATGGGCATTACACCCATATGTTGCAGGAATCTAACACGGGCTTTCATGGCATTGTTCCGACCTTGCTAGCATACCCTCTCGGCAAGCTCTCTTTGAATGTCGTGTTCGGAAAACCCGATAATTTCAGGAGGGAAAGACTCGAGTTTGAGGTAGTAAATTGGGAATCACAGTACCATGCTATCCTTGGAGGACCAGCATATGCCAATCATGGCCGTACCTTATTACGCATATCTAAAGCTCAAGATGCCAGTCAACAACGGAACCAATATCACGGTTTATGGAAGCTTTTCTCGGTCAGATAGTTGTGACCGATAATTTCAGAAGATTGCCTCCAAGTTTGGGGATAAAGAAGGAAATCAAGACTCTCGATATTGTCCCTAAAAAGTCATCTCTCAATGACATGGCATCTAAACCTGAAGAGGTAGACAGCGGCAAGAAATCAAAGAAACAGCCCATCGATCCTACTACATAAGTACAAGTCTCGGTAGAAGCCATCAAAACCTCGGCAGAAGCTATAAGTGCCTCGACATAAGCCACTGATGTGCTGGCAGCATCCACCAACGCCTCGACAAAAGCTATCGGCACCGCACTGGAAGCTATCGGCACGTCAGCAGATGTCGGCAAAGTCCAAGAAGACCCTCCGCGTATTTAAGAAGACGAGCGGTCACATATATCTTTACTTTTTCAAGCAGTTTTATTTTCAATAAGGCTTTTTCAGCCATAGCAGTTTAGCTTACTTTTCGATCGCAAACTTATTAATAAAGTTCAAGCTTCGTCTATGCAAGTGCTATCCCATATGAAGTATTCAATTTATTCGATACCCCCGACAAATCTTTGAGATCTTCATGTAACATCACGCACCATGACCATAGAAAATTTATAATACTATCAACATAGTAAGCGAACCCGATAAATACTTGTTGACGTCAGAAACCCACCGGCGGGCAGTGACTGGCCAACACCGTAGAGCCGGGAATGACTAGGGCTGCGGCAGGCCCTCAGAGCGACGGCCCGCAAAGCCTCCTGGTCGCGCGCCGATGCGGGTTGCAGGGCGTGCCACGACCTATACCTGGTCGGGAAGGTGTGGATGATGCCTCGCTTAGTTGCAGGGCACGCACGTACACGTTAAATACGAGCCTCGATCGGCTCTCAGGTTGTCCTGTGAATCGGCTCATGGAGCCGATCCACCCATGATTCGTCCAAGGTGGCCGAATATATGGTGGTCCTGCTTGATCAAGATAAAGCATATGAGATCCACGACGATCTAGGGTTTTCACCGCATAATCGGATCATCCTACTCACGATTGGGCCTCGCGCTCACGCACGGTAAACGTAAGCCAGCCCTAGACAAGGCCTAAAACCAACACTAGGTTGATCCTCGGAACGTCCTGTCTAGGCAGCAAACTACACCCTGCATGCCGCTGGATCCTCCAACCCCTTGTAAGGCCTAACTATTGCAGATATTAAACTAATCCTTGATGAATCAAGGAGCGACCATAACGGATCAGATCTACTAAATAAAGATCAGGCGGGGTGCCGCCCCGCACCCATGATGAGGCACAAGGACGGCTAGACGCGCAAGGGTTGCACTACGCGAGCATATGATGCTAAGAACGATGCTAACCCTAACGCGTCTACGATAACTACGTTGCTCGCCATCAAAAAGGCTTCGACGAGCAACGCATGAACAACTGGGCAGGCGGTGCCTAGATCGCGAGATGCGATCTAGCGCATGGTGCTTACCAGGAACCCTCGAGACGAAGGAGTTGGCGATGCGCCGAGATTGGTTTGTGTTGAACGTTGGTTGTTGTTTATTCCATAAACCCTAGGTACATATTTATAGTCCAGGGGACTTTCTAATGTGGGCGCACTAAACCGTGCACGAGATAAACTCTAATTTCTAAACTAAGATGCGATCTAATATGTTACAGATACACGGGCGGTTCAAACTTGGTAAACCAGGCCGATTCACGTATTTCTTCCACTTCACGTCTACCTTGATCGCGGCCCACCTCTCGCTTGGTCAGATCGGGTGATAACACATGCCCCCTGGTTTTGGAAATGACATTTCCAAAATCATTATGCCATTCTCTCGTAGGGTCATGTCGTGGTAGAGCAGAACCGTCGCAGAGTCCTTCATCATGATAACTTGCCTCCTCAACTTCTCACGATTTGACGGTTTCGGCACCACTTCGAAAGCTGTGGCATTGAATTTTACTATGCCCCTTTTTTATCTAACCGCAGCAAACAGTCTTCTTCCTCATCCCCTTCGCATTAGCATCCCAAAAACCCTCCTGCGACACCATGTCCTCTTCCTCCTCGCCTCATCGATCTTTCCACCCTCCTCGTCATCTCGCGAGCCGACGCGGAGCACAACCCGGCGGAGGTCCATGCCAACATCCGCCGTGCCATTGCGGCCGGAGGAGTCAGATCATGACTTCTCCATCCGGTCGAGGACGACAAGTCCCTGACCGATGGGGAAGCGACCTCCGCTTCCTCGCCGACAAGGAAGCGGTGAAAGAAAGCGATGATGATCGCTTCCCCTGGGGCCACCTCCGAGGAGGTGAAGGAGAACGAAGAGGAGGATGCCGACGACGACAGCTCCCCCGAGCCGCCGGCCAGCGCCATTGCCCCTGGCCGGGGAACCTGAGTGACTTCGACAGCGACGACACGACAACGACGAGGCAGACGAGGACAATGAAGGTCCCGCCGGCGGCCGCTGGAGCAGCGATGACGAGCCGGCCGGGAGCAGCGCGATAGCGGCGATGACGGCGACGAGGGCAGCAACGGTCCATAGATAGGGCCCGTAGCATAGGATCCGTAGAAGTAGGCGGGGCAATGCATCCCCTTTTAAGGCAATCAGCTCTACTATGTAAGAAATCTTTCTTATTAATGAAGAACTTTTCCCCATTTGATTTGCCGATCTCCTCTTCCACCGACCTAGCCGATTCGTTCCCCTTGCCAATGCGTAATGAGCCGATAGCACCGTATCGGTCCTTCAAGATTTGCCCTTCCCTTCTCCAACCGATGATTTTCTAAATTTGGCGAAAATGCAGGATCTTCAGAAAACCTTTGAACTTTCCCAACCAAACCCAATAATCCTTTTCAGCACTCATCATCTGTGACGAAGGTTTGCAATGAAGGAACAGCCGATCGTATCCACCAAGCCTGCTGCCCCCGAGTCTTGGCCAAGGCAAAAACTTAGCCGAATTAGCCTGGGCTTGATCATGCAGCCAGCCGATTTACATAAATCGCTTCCCAAAGAGAGCCTTCAAGGCGAGCTGCCCCCGAGTTTCTCCAGCCTTCTCTTAGCGCCTCTGGTCGAATCAGCCCCTTTCGCACGTCCAGGCCGCTCTTGAAGAGAGGAATTACTCCATTGAGGGGTTCTTCCATTAACATCCCCCCTCGTGCTTCATTGGTCCTCTGATCGTAACATTGATCTTCTTGAGTCGATGGCCGTGCATCGGCTGCTTCTCAATTCTGAAGTCGATGCCCTTGCACCGGCTATAAATTTTTAAATTTTTTTTAGGCCGATTTGTGTATCGGCCCCCACATTTGATAATATTATCTTATATCCTCATGTTTCATCCATCTAGGTGCCCCCCCGAGCCGATTCTGTCAAGACAATTGATGATATCGGCTCTTCAGGTAGTCCCTGTTGGGTCAAACGTTGATCCCAGGAATGGATGGTGAGGATAATTTGGGCCGATTGCGGAATCGGCCTCCATGTTGCTTGCTCGGTGAAGGTTTTGTAATATCCCTTCATCAGTTTCGGAGGGCCGATCGCAAGGATCGGCCTCGCCATGTTGCTTATTGACGTAGTCTTGCTACTCGTCCAGGCCGGACAAAACCAGCCCAATCTCTGACCTTAGCATGTTGGTGCGCTTGCTGTTGTCCATGTCGGGTACATTGTGTAATCGTGGAGTACTACATTCCGCGGACTAACGAACACCATGTTTGTGCCGATGTTTCATCATCGGCTCTCTTTGCTTGGGGCGCCACTCTTTTCTTTTGGCAGTCCCTCCTCATCCAGGGTCCTCTCAACTTTCGCAGCATCAGGTCGCGCCTTCTCGCGTATGCAAGTACAACCTTTCAGCTTCCTCCAGCCGCGCAATCGAACCCTGCGCTTTTGTGTATGGCTGAGACCGTCGGGCACCACGGTGGCACCTGTCTTCTTCGTATTCCCCTCGTCTTCGAATCCTCGAGATCTTCCAACAGAGGGGTCTCAGCATGTCTGTGTTGCGCGGAGAGGCCCTGCGCTCGAACACGGATACGTTGGCTGTCTCCTTCTTCTTCCGTTGCATTCTGGGCAGTTGCCGATTGTTGGTAATCGGCTCATTCCCGAATCCAGTGTCCGAAAGGGGCGTGCAATGCCTGTCCGTATCGTCTGCTCCTTGCCGTGGCGCTCCTGCCGCTCCTCATCCCGATTATGCCGGCGATGTCTTCCGTCGTTTCTGGTCAGACGACCTCTTTCATCATTGTTGTTGTATCGCCGGCTTTGGTCATATCGACTAACATACTTGTTGAGGAGGGAGAGAGGGTCGTATCTTATGTTCTTCACTTCCCCCGTGACGTAGCGCTTGCCATCTTGACGAGCCGATCGCATGGAGCGGCCCCTCGTGTCCTTGCTCTGAGAGCGCTTGTCTTCATCCCCATCCTTCTCGAGCGGTGTCCAAGCTCTACCATGCTGATGTTGGCTGAGAAATCAGGTGGCACCCTCCAAGGTGGGTAAACTCCACCATGTTGACGGCGGGAAGGGGTGTGTCGACCTTCATGGCATACTGGTTAAAAATTAGTCGCCCATTTTCTATCGCCACTTGGATCTGCGACGCCACACCCTGCAGTCGTTGGTGGTGTGGGTGAACGTGTTATGCCACTTGCGTATGGCTTTCCGTTCAGCTCTTGCACCGTAGGAAACTTGTGGCCTTCGGGTACCTTTATGTGCTTCTCCGCGAGTAAGAGGTCGAAAATCTGCTCGGTTTTCGTCACGTCGAAGTCGAACCCTCTTGGAGGCCCTGGTGGCTTTACCCATTTGCAGGTTACTGGGCCTGCAGCTCGAGTCCACTCAGCTACTGCGACCTCTCGCTCTCCCGTTGGACCTTCATCTTCGCCTGCGTCAACCATGGTAACCACGCGCTTGAATTTATCTTGGTAGATATCCGGGTGGCGTTGCTCATATGCTGACAACTTCTGCACCATGTGTGCTAATGAAGGATAGTCCGCCTGGGAGGCCACTTCCTTGATCGATGATGATAGACCCACCACCGCCAATTCGACTTTTCGCTCACGTGAACCGAATAGCATCGGTTCCTAACCGTCTGAAGCGCTGGATGTATTCGACACTGTTTCTCCGCGCTTCGTCGTACTTGTGCTAGATCGGCAATGCCAGCCTCGGCCTCTGAGTGGTATTGCTCATGGAACCGTTCTTCCACCGCTTCAGTCTGGATTGAGTTCGGCGGCAGAGACGTGTACCATCCGAAAGCCGATCCGTGAGGGACTGCGAGAAGTACCTCACGCAGCTCGTCCGACGCTGAGATCATGCCCAGTGTGCCAAATATCGGCTCACGTGCTCGATGGAGCTGGAGCCATCTGATCCGCTGAACTTTGTGAAGTCCGGAGCCGATACTTGGGTGGTAGCGGGATCAATTCGTACTCGTTGGGGTACGGCTTGGTATAGCCGATCGCCTTTCTTTCGGCATCATGCCGAACTGATCTTTCAGATCGTACAAATTTGATCCGCGGTGATGGCTGCAGGTGCCGAACCCGAAGATTCGTCGGAGTGGCGTACTTAACCAGCCATGCCTGTTTGGTTCTGAGCCAACCGGGAGCTGGGCTCGGGAGCTTCGTCGGGGTGGCGTATTTAGCCAGCCACGTTTGCTTCTCGGGTCTGCCTCCGACGTTCCTCCTGTTGCCCCAGAAGTCCCTGCTATAGCAACTGGTTCGAGGGTGCCAGTGCTGCAGTCGGGCACGTATGCGCATGCGTACCCATGCGGGATCTCCTTGGGCGTTAGGAATTGGTAGTCACCGGGTCACCACCAATCTTGTAGACGACATAGGCCGATGAGTTCGGCGCTTCGGCGCTGCCAACGCGAATGGCAGCGGTGGACGGACCGGAGTAGCAATTCCCCTTGATGAGTCCCTAAGGCTGGTCCTGACTGAGAGCGATGGCTCATGATCTCCCGGATCGCAGCGACGCGCTCCAACGTGTTCACCAGGCTCTCGGAATGGCGTGCAGCGAATGAGCCACCATGAAGTTTATCTCCGACGCAGCGACCGGTGCGTTCCTCGACGGGGGACAGGTCCACTCCATCAAGCGCTTCGTGTGAACCCCTTCCATCTGATGCCATGGGAGCGGGTCCTATGGAAAGAGCCGATTAGGTCGGCTTCGAGGGCAGACTTGATCTCGTCGTACTTCTTCTTGAGCTCGCCAGTGAGATCCCCGTACGTGACCGGAGTTTCTTCTGCCACTTCTGATGAAGATGGTATGGTGTCTTTCGCCATCTCTGATGTGGATGGCGAGATGGTTGTCGTTGAAGATTGTCGTTGAAGATGTGTCCCACCGCGTGCGAATTGACGTCGAAACCCACCGGCGGGCGTGACGGCCAACACCGTAGAGCCGGAATGACTAGGGCTGCGGCTGGCCCCAGCCCTCGAGCGACGCCCCGCAAAGCCTCCCGGTCGCGCGCCGATGCGGGTTGCAAGGCGTGCCACCCGACCTATACCTGGTCAGGAAGGTGGATGATGCCTCGCTTAGTTTCTGCAGGCACGCACGTACACGTTAAATACGAGCCTCGATCGTTCTCGGGTTGTCCTGTGAATCGGCTCATGGAGCCGATCCACCCATGATTCGTCCAAGGTGGCCGAATATATGGTGGTCCTGCTTGATCAAGATAAAGCATATGAGATCCACGACGATCTAGGGTTTTCACCGCATAATCGGATCATCCTACTCACGATTGGGCCTCGCGCTCACGCACGGTAAACGTAAGCCAGCCCTAGACAAGGCCTAAAAACCAACACTAGGTTGATCCTCGAACGTCCTGTCTAGGGGCAGCAAACTACACCCTGCATGCCGCTGGATCCTCCAACCCCTTGTAAGGCCTAACTATTGCAGATATTAAACTAATCCTTGATGAATCAAGGAGCGACCATAACGGATCAGATCTACTAAATAAAGATCAAGCGGGGTGCCGCCCGCACCCATGATGAGGCACAAGGACGGCTAGACGCGCAAGGGTTGCACTACGCGAGCATATGATGCTAAGAACGATGCTAACCCTAACGCGTCTACGATAACTACGTTGCTCGCCATCAAAAAGGCTTCAGTACGAGCAACGCATGAACAACTGGGCAGGCTCGTGCTGCCTAGATCGCGAGATGCGATCTAGGCAGCATGGTGCTTACCGAAAACCCTCGAGACGAAGGAGTTGGCGATGCGCCGAGATTGGTTTGTGTTGAACGTTGGTTGTTGTTTATTCCATAAACCCTAGGTACATATTTATAGTCCAGGGACTTTCTAATGTGGGCGTGCACTAAACCGTGCGAGATAAACTCTAATTTCTAAACTAAGATGCGATCTAATATACAGATACACGGGCGGTTCAGCCCAACTTGGTAAACCAGGCCGATTCACGTATTTCTTCCACGTACTTCACGTCTACCTTGATCGCGGCCCACCTCTGGCTTGGTCAGATTCTGGTGATAACAATACTCGGGGGATGTATACGGTTATCCTCTATCCAATGATTTCATCTAAGCCTCATGGAACATTCGAGTGCTGCAATGGATGATAATCAAAGGACCTTCATAACACGTCAAAGATAGAAACGATTTCGTCAAAGCCTCATGGAACATTCGAGTGTTGTGATTGATGAACATCTATGATGCATCGAAAAAACAAACGTTTCCCCAAATCCTCACAGAACATGCGAGTGCTGCAATTGATGGAAATAATACAAACCAAAAGGCCCACGCCGGTACATCGAGCTTAAAGTACCTGAGCTACGAAGCCTATTCTGCACATGG
Organism: Lolium multiflorum; assembly: GCA_030979885.1. NCBI lineage: Eukaryota > Viridiplantae > Streptophyta > Magnoliopsida > Poales > Poaceae > Lolium > Lolium multiflorum. The sequence goes on from JAUUTY010001916.1 coordinate 246,414, forward strand.
TTCCCTCAATTGACTCGGGGGCTGCTGCTGATATATTTCAAAACATACACGTACGGTTTTTAGCAAAGTTACGATTACTACGGGTTTCTTGGGTCTGCAACATGAGATGATCACTCAAAAAAAATTCCGACACTTTACAAGTTACAAGTATCAAACTATCGATGCTCGAAAAACTAGCATGCCAAAGTCTGCGACACAATCAAACATTCAAAATTTTCCATCGGCAACCGAAGACACTACAACAAGAAAAAATGCTTTATCACGATGAAAAATCGTCAACTTCAAAGGTTTGTTCGCCTTCGTGAGCATCAACATCAATATGAGCAAAAAACATACATCGGCAAACAGGTTAAATCGTCTACATGACTAAACTTGCATCTGGAAGTACCCGAATATTCCGGAGAAGAAGGAGTATCATTAACAATAGTATACAAAAATTGTATCACCTACATAGCTGAGCAAAGTATCAGACTATTCATTTGGCACTCCAGCTCCATAGTTTGCTTCGGAACTCACCTCCAATCTATCAACTATAATGGAGGCAGGGTGTCTGACGACAGGGAAGTACTGGTTCACATTGGCATCAACCTTGGCAATCGCCTTCAAATTTAATAAAGGATGCTGAGCCAACACAAAGGCAAAAGTTGTTTCCGCCCCAGCAAGAAGTTGACTTCACACCAACTCGTACGGACCCTTGCGTCATTTATAAAATTCGACATCAAGGCAAGCAATGTTTGAGGAGTTGGGTTAAGTGGAAACATGGTCTTCCATATCATCCTCAAGCCTGCATGACATTTATCAAAGAATTGGTGCACATATTGCACCCGATCCTGGAATTTTGCAATGCTCGCAACCTTCAATTTATTGGTCCAGAAAATGCCATGTGCTTGCGACAGATCAGTCAGGACCTCGACTCGCTCATGAACTCGCTTGTTCTCTTTAGACAAGTTTAGACCAATAACTAATAAACAATGATGAGGCAAAGTTCAGTCGTCAAGAAGATGCACTCTAAGATGTGAAGAAGACGAAGGATTATCGGATACTCACAGTTTAAACTCTGTGGCCTTCTGCAATTCGCTCAATGCGTAGTGCTCTACTTCAATGGCTAGTTCGCCCTTCTTCTTTATCACCGCCGCCATGGAATGGATACCTAAAAGGTATTTTTCCATCTGAGATATTCCGCTCCTCATCTATTGCACAAGGCCGGACTCAGAGCCAACAGTCGAAGAACTTTCCACAAAAGGTGCAATTGGTGTTACCTGCAATAAAGCATCGAGTGCGTATATTCAGATAAAAAATATACAATATCAAGAACTCCAATTACTCCCATCGGAAGCGCACAATCAAATCTAGACATTGCAGTTATAAAGGAAAGAACTGGAACCACCTCAAATTCATTACAAAGTGAGGCTTTAGAAAAGTCATTGTTAAAAAAGTATTGGTTACAACTTGACAAAATCCCTTCACAGAGCTTGGGTTTGAGTTGACATGCTTGGGGTGACTTCACCAGCAGCTTGCTTATTAGCCTCTACTAAATCAAGAAGTTGCTACGCACACCTGCGCGATGGCCTACTAAAAGGGCTAAGGTCAATAGCTAGGCCATCTTGATCTTTTGGCAGCTCTGTTGTCAGTGATTCCATGTCGGATTTGAAGCCATACTGTTGGAGATATGCCCAAGAGGCAATAATAAAATAGTTATTGTTATATCTTAGTGTTCATGATAAATGTTTACATCCCATGCTATAATTGTATTAACCGAAACATTGATACATATGTGTTATGTAAACAACAAGGAGTCCCTAGTAAGCCTCTTGTATAACTAGCTTGTTGATTAATAGATGATCATGGTTTCGTGATCATGAACATTGGATGTTGTTAATAACAAGGTTATGTCATTGGGTAAATGATATAATGGACATAAACCCAAATAAGCGTAACATGAGATCAAGTCATTAAGTTCAACTTGCTATAAGCTTTCGATACATAGTTACCTAGTCCTTCGACCATGAGATCATGTAAATCACTTACACCGGAAGGGTACTTTGATTACATCAAACTCCATTGCGTAAATGGGTGGTTATAAAGATGGGATTAAGTATTCGAAAGTGCGAGTTGAGGCATATGGATCAATAGTGGGATTTGTCCATCCCGATGACGGATAGATATACTGGGCCCTCTCGGAATGTCGTCTGATTAGCTTGCAAGAATGTGATTGGATCACAAGAGATGACATACCATGGTACGATTAAAGAGTACTTGTCGGTAACGAGGTTGAAGAAGGTATGGAGATACCGATGATCGAACCTCGGACAAGTAAAGTATCGCGTGACAAAGGGAATCGGTATCGTATGTAAATGGTTCAATCGATCACTAAGTTATCGTTGAATATGTGGGAGCCATTATGGATCTCCAGATCCCGCTATTGGTTATTGCTCGAGAGGAGTCTCGACCATGTCCATAGTTCACGAACCGTAGGGTGACGCGCTTAAGGTTCGATGTCGCATAAGTAGATATGGAATATGGTATGGAGATGAAGTTTGTTCGGAGTCTCGGATGGGATCCAGGACATCACGAGGAGGTCCGGAATGGTCCGAGAATAAGATTCATATAAGGAAAGTTGATTTCTAGGTTTCGGAAAAGTTCGGGATTTTTCGGTGAAAGACCGGAAGGTTCTAGAAGGTTCCGTGGGTCCCACCAGTGGGCCCACGACCCTAGGAGGCCTAGCATGGGCCGAGGGGCTGCACCCTAGCCTAATGGGCCAGGGCACATGCCCCTCAAGGCCTAGGCTGGCCACCCTTAGGGTTTTCCCCAAAACCCTAGGGGGGATCAACTTGGGGGGAAGAATTCTCCCTCCCCCCTTTGGCCGCCAGCCCTAGATGGGTTTGGGGCATTGGGGGCCACCCAAACCGACCTCCCCCTATATAAAGAGGGGAGGGGGCAGGGGGTGTTCACCCCATTAGACCTAGCTCTGGCCGCCCCCTCTCTCCTCATAGTGCTGTATCGGCTTGGCGAAGCCCTGCAGTTTTTCTCCTCCTCCACCACCACCACGCCGTCGTGCTGCTTGGATTCGGAGGGGATCTACCACACCTCCGCTGCCCGCTGGAACGGGGAGAGGACGGGCTTCATCGACACCGTACGCGCGACCGAGTACGGATATGCTGCCAGATTGTAGCACTGGATGATCGACTACATCAACAACGAGATCTAATCTTGTAGGCTTTGGAATCTTCGAGGGTTAGTCTCACATACATCTCGTTGCTTCGATCTTGATAGATTAGATCTTGCCTCTTCCTAGATTGGATCTTGGTTTTGTTCTTATTCGCGGTAGGAAAATTTTTGTTTTGCATGCAACGAACCCATCACATACCCCATCAGAAGTTGGAATGCAAGAAGAGCTTCGTAGGTACGCGAGGTACATTTGAATACCTCGATGGTGCCTTTGGTGTCAACAGAAAATGCATCCACTAGCTGCCCCAGAGTTTTGTCCTGATCTGCCTTTGGGAAGATCAGAGCAAAGAGCCTTGATAAAGCTTCCTTATTCTTCTCGAGAAGAACTCGGATAAGCTCGTTGGAGTCGACAACAAAAG